>JAVCKZ010069749.1:0-14017 GCA_034780755.1 Lepetodrilus elevatus
ATAGAACACCATTTTTGACATATTCGTCACGTAATTTACAGTTTTTACGAATGGGGTTATTTCAGTACTAATTATATATCTAGGGGCGCTTAACTTTTTTCCAACTGTATATATATAACCTGTTTCAAGGTACACATATTCACAAAACTGTTATGTATAATATGTTGTTTCTACAAATGTGGAACGAAATCACCTGTTTTATTATAATTACAGTGTATTAACATATTTTATGGTATCGTTTAGTTAAACTCATCTCTTATTTATTTTCATCTGTCATTTGAACTGTGGACATTATTTAATGGTATGCTTTAATATTCGTCATAGGTCTGTTGTATGATGCATAGGGCCTATAGCGATCCGTTGTATGATCATGATGCATAGAACGCCATTACATTTTGACTTGTCAGATTTATCTGTATTTTAATTAATATTATTATTTTATTTTGATTTCTTTATATTGTCTTGCATATATACAAATATAGTCTCGAATGAATACTAATGATGTTCTTAATCACGACCATCAAGACTTAATAAGACATAAAGTGCATGACTGTACATAGTGTGTGCATAATGCACATGGTAGTATTAGGTACAGCATATTTATGACTTTGAGACATCACTTTACAATATTCTAGTCACGATCGTTTCCTGGCAATTTAAACAGAAAATGCATGTACTTATTTGTTGTTTGCTATTGATAAGTGGAAACATATCTTATATAACCAATAGCCAGTACCACCGGCGAAAAGCCTAGCGGGGTGCCAGGACTATGCTCTACTATTGTTCATGGAGTCTACTATGAAAGCGCCTACCCCGAATCAGTTGTCACGTATTTATAGTTTATACAATATTCAAGAACCCCATATAAATGTGCATTTATCACAAATAGTTATGGTTGTTTTGGACTAGTTTGGACTACTATAAAGTACATTCACTTGACATATATATAAAATCATATGTGTACTTCCAAAAACCTATTGACAAAATGCCACTGCAACACCGTGACAGTTTGAATTGAGTGTATTAACCAGTGGTCGTCAACCTGAATATCTGGTCGTATTTCTTTTTGCTTAATTATATTCATGCAAATGGATATATCTCAAAGTGGTACGGCTATATTTTCTAAGAATTCAAAGTGAAACTACTGTTATCTTAGAATTATTTCATAGATTAATTTATGTATCAAAGACAAGATAGAGGAATGTGCCCTTTTTAAATATAAAATATGATTATTTTAAAATAACTATCGGGTGTTAGAAAATAAGTACATTAGTAAATAACAACTTTTGGGTGAACAAATCAAACGTAAGTAGTCTCAGATTGAAATTCGGTTGTTATGTCCACCGTCTGTGATAGTATGCCTTTAAAGATGTAACTCTGAACAATGTCTTTCAATGCGTTGTCGAAAGCTTAGAAAACAGGAAAATTAGAATTACCAGAAAGACTCATAGGCTACACGTCAATGATGCTATCAACGATGTCTCAAAATTAGAACGAATACTATATAATATATAATAATAATTCTGAAAAATAGCAATCTCATTAAAATCAGATCTCAGCCAGTTGATCGAGTGTCATATATATCTGTTTGAGTTAGTTTCGGATCTTATTTTAATGAGACGGGAAACATAGCAATATGGTGGAAATGGTACAAAAGGAAATGTAAATACCAATACTAATATTAATAATACAAATAATAATATATAATAATAATAATAATAATAATAATAATATTGCGCCACACTCGAAAGCATGCTCACACTCATAGCGCTACATTATCACACATGTTTGCCCTCAATACCTTCCCAACTCCCTGGGGAATATGCAACCCAAGCTGCTGTTCAGGGTACTACAAGGTTATTATTCACATGTCCATCTCATCCTACCGGGTACCCTACTCATTACACTCCACAGTGGACACGCTTGGGGCAAGCTATCATTTCCAACCACAAAACATAGTTAACACAGTATAGACTCATAACGCACCTTTACTTGGCATCCTTTCACTTAGCGCTCTCTTTTCCCAAAGCTAATACCCTGTGAAGAGAGCGCTATGATCTCTTAGCAGATAAGAGAGCTTTCCACAGACGCTTCGAAACATCTCCATCCATGCTACATATACAAGTAAACATACAGTCAATGTAAAGATAACTATAGTGTATACTGATGAGCAAAAGAAACTAAGCATTGGTAAAATCTAATTTTCTGTAATAACAGACGAAACTGCAAATTAAAAACAACTGGAAAAGGATCGTCCAACCACAACCAGCATGTATACATCAACAATGGCGTGTCAATCTGTCCATTTTCATTTTTTACGAAATTAATGGAAAACAAGTATTTTGTAAATAATCACGATGCATATGAACTGGATACACAACACGCGAATCAATCAATAGACAGGTACCACATTTGCAAAAAGAGCACAAGAAATTTTACATACTATATACGATTCGTACCACGATATTGATAGGATGCGCTGTCTGTAGAATTCTTAAATATATATTTTTAAGATGCGTGTATACAATGAAAAATCATATGATGAAAACTTTAATACGCATATAGTTCGTACCCCGGATATTTATCACCAACTGATAACACAGCTAAGCTTTGTACATTGAACATTTTCCAAGATGGCAGCAGAACTGTAAATAGGTGTAATGAAAAACAGAAAGGAATACTGGAGCGTTACTATTTCGTATATCAACATTCATCACATCAACATCTGCCGTCATCGCCCTGGTAATCTTCATCACTGTCGTGGATCACAGTCGTATAACTTGTCTGGAGGAACATCCATTGGATGGACGTGTGTCAGCTTCACACACTGCTGTAATTTCTCTGGAATCGGGAGCCTGCTGACTGCAGCCGGAAGTCGTCGCCCAAGAGTTCTCCTCACAGAGAAACAACAAATGTCCCGTAGACTGGTGACGTCACGCCCCCTGATATCCATTGAATACCGTTCCTCAAGTTTCCGGACAACTGCCATCTCCTCAGAGTCGGGAGTGTACCCGACCTGGAGACATAGTTTCAGGATTTTGCATCTAAACCCAGTTCCGTCCTCTTCATTCATCAGAGCGAAAAGAAATGGCGTTTGATTTTCAGTATTCCGAGCCCAAATAGACAAGTTGAGGTCCACGAGAAGGAAGTGTATCAAGTTGAAACTTTCCGCACACCTGCACCGCCTAATATAAGACATGACGTGATGCAAGATCGTGTCGCCAGATTCATTCTTGGCTTCAGTTACCGAACCCTTTGAGCATAATGTACGTATGACACCGAACGCTTCGTGTAGGTCACGGGTACCTGGCAATGTGACCAGTACACCCTTCATGTCAGTTACATATTCTGCAATGACCTGTGCCATACTGATTCGTCCTACGTCTGTCTCGTGTACGTATTTAAAATGATCAAAGTTCCCGAGAACATAGTCCAACGGAGATATGCCGTCCACTTCAAGGGCACAGACGTCTGCTCCAGCTTCAAGAAACAGCAACAACACTTCTGCACTTGCTCTGCACTTGAGCGCATACAGCAGTGGAGAAGTCTGACCTTCGTTTAGGATATTTACCTTTGCCCCATACTTCATGAGCAATTGTATTTTATCCATTCCTTGACTAGTATGGCCATACCCAAGAGCATAATGTAACGGAGATTTATGTTCTCTGTCCGGCATATTGACGTCTGCTCCAGACTCCAACATCAATCGGAGAAGATTATTCTTTTCTTCCAATTTGACATCAACATATTTATATGTCTTGAGGGCACACATCAACGGGGATACATCGCGTGTGTTTAATGCATTAACATCTGCTCCAGATTCAATCAGATAAGTTACTATGTTCAATATGTTGATTTTGTAGTTTTCTAGGGCATAATGTAATGGCGAGTTCTTATATTCGTCCAACATTTTGACATCTGCTCCAGATTCTACCAACAATCTAACCACTTCGATGTTTGCTTTGATCGCGAGAGCATACGTTAGAGGAGATACCAAACCATTGTCCGACAGATTGACGTCTGCGCCAGATTTTAATAACAATTTGATCACATCAATGTTGGCATGTTTTTCAATAGCGTACATGAGAGAAGGTGTGTTGTACCTATCGAAAACATTGAGATCTGCTCCAGAGGCTAACAACAATCTAATCACTTCGATGTTTGCTTTGTTCGCGAGAGCATACATTAGAGGAGATGGCAAAGCATTGTTCGACAAATTGACGTCTGCGCCAGATTCTACTAACAATTTGATCACTTCAGTTCGGGGAGGATTGTCAATAGCATACATGAGAGGAGATCTACTGCACATATCGAAAACATTGACATCTGCTCCAGAGTTTATCAACAATCTAATCACTTCGATATTTGCTATCTTAATGACAGCATACAGTAGCGGGGATATCAAATGATTGTTCAATAAATTAACATCTGCGCCAGATTCTATTAGCAATTGTATCACATCAGTTTGGGGAGGATTTTCAGTAGCGTACATGAGAGAAGACATATCGTCACTATCAAAATTATTGAGATCTGCTCCAGAGGCTAACAACAATCTAATCACTTCGATGTTTGCTTTTTTCGCGACAGCAGATATTAAAGGAGATACCAAAGCATTGTTCAAAAAGTTTACGTCTGCGCCAGATTCTACTAACAATTTGATCACAGCAGTTTCGGCATTAGTTCCAATAGCATACATGAGAACTGACGCAGCTACAACATCGACAGCGTTGACATCTGCTCCCGAGTCTATCAACAATCTAATCACTTCGATGTTTGCTTTCCTATGTATAGCATACATTAGTGTGGATACCAAACAATAGTTCAATAAATTGACGTCTGCTCCAGATTCCATTAACAATTTGACGACATCAGCTTGGGGAGGATTTTCAGTGGCGTACATGAGAGAAGATACAGTGTCACTATCGAAACTATTAACATCTGCTCCAGAGGCTATCAACAATCTAATCACTTCAATGTTTGCTTTCCTAATGATAGCATACGTTAGCGGTGATATCAAATCCTCGTTCAATAAATTGACGTCTGCGCCATGTTCTATTAATAGCTCGATCACATCAGTTTGGGCAGCACATTTGGTAGCATACATGATAGAAGACATTTGATCACTATCGAAAACATTGACATCTGCGCCAGAGTCTAACAACAATCTGATGACGTCAATGCTTGCGCTGTGCATGGTGGCGTACATCAGAGGAGTTGTTAGATCAATGGACACCGAATTGACGTCAGCGCCAGATTTGATGAGTAACTTTACCGTTTCCTCCATAGCATTAGCATCATCCGCGTAGTGACAGCTTTCAAAAATAAAACACAGAGGCGGTTTGTTATTTTTGTCCAGTGCATTGACATCTGCTCCGTGTTCCAGCAATAACTGGATAACATCAATCCCGACATTATTCGCCGTGGCATACATGAGAGGAGATTGCTTTTCTTTATCGGAAGCGTTGACATCTGCGCCAGATTCGAGCAAGAGTCGGATGACGTCGGCTTCAGAAGGTGTCCTATGGTGGGGTACATCCACAAGGAAAGGTTCACTATGTGTATCAGATACAGGTTGGACAGCATGTACATCAATCATTACATTCCTACCAAGAGCATACATGAGCGAAGACATGTTTTCATCATCGAAAGCGTTGATATCTGCCCCAGATTCCACCAATAAGCGCACCATACCAATATGCATGTGCTGTCGGAACCCATACATCAGATGGGTAATGTTTCCCTGGTCTACATTTCGCGCATTGACATCGGCACCTTTTAAAATGAGGTATCGACATACGTCTATTTTCTCGGTTGCAATTGCTGCGGACAGTGGGGTGAATCCATAACGACAGGAACTATTCACTGAAGCTTCAGCTTGCACGAGAGTCTTTACCACATCAGCTGTCTTGTCCGACTTGTTGCACAAAATTGTTCGCACCAGGGCAGTATACCCATCGTTATCAACAGAATTAAAGTCGAGTCCGTGCTCATGGTGTAGAGACAGAAGGATGTCAGTTTGGTTGTACTCACACGCCAAGTTTAGTGGCAGCCACGGTACGTCGTCAACTGCACATGGAGTGGCTAGATCAAAACCCAGCTCGATCAGTTCGCTCACTACGAGGAGGTGGCCATGTTTGATGGCCAGTCCCAGGGGTGACGAGCAGCTACATGTTTTGGAAATCTCATGAAATCCCTTTGCATTAATGTTTTTGTTCTTGATGTACTCGAGCACTACTTCTGTAGTACTATTGGAGATCAACTTACATAACTTGAAGTAATCCTCCATATCAAGAATAGATCACTCTTCAATAAGATTGTTAGAAAATGTGTATATAGTTTATGCCACAGCGTGACACATATGTACTGCGTTTTTCATGAGAATAAACTCTTCTGTTCTGTTCTGTTCCGTTCTGTTCTGTTCTGCGTCTTATGGGCACGAGGTAGCTCCGGGTAACTGGGCAAACCGTGAACTGAGGCGAACTAACTACCAGTATTACATCCTGTTCTACCGCTTTTTCGACATGCATGGCTAGTATTGATCTGTTGCTTCACGTGACTACGATAATATTTAACCCATATACGACGAACCGTGGCCGTTGAAATACAATATCACAGCTGACCTATATATATATGCTTTAGGATCTACCAAGCGACATCCATAAATGTTGATATTTCATGTTTGTACTTCAAAAAAAACGTTCCACCGCTGTTTGGAAGACAACTATCTAGATACTAGTAGATACTAGTAGATATATATTATTTATTTATTTATTTCCTCCGAGTCTCGAAGATCAGGATATATAGAACATACATAACATTCAACACAGAATATACAGAAATAGAATACAATACATACAGAACAGGGTATCGTTTTTCGAAGCTCTCTTAGCCGTTAAGGGACCATATAATATCACTCTCTTTGCCGATAGCTAATACATTGCTAAGAGAGTGCTATATCCCTTAGCGGCTAAGAGAGCTTCGAGAAACTATACCCAGAACATACAGAACGTCAGTTATATATACAGAGCAAACATACATTATGCATAGACATACATATATGGTAATTAGCGGACCGTTCCCTTTATTTATATAACATATAAATATTTTGATAACTATTGAGTATACCAGGGACTAAGTCCATCAGTAAATAAAAACTTGTGGGTGGATAAGTCAAGCGTGATTAGTCTCAAATCTAAATTCGTTTGTCCGTTATACAGGTCTATCAACTGTGATATTATGCCTTTCATTTAAATCTATTTTATTATATTTATTTATTTTACATATATTTTAATAAATGTATTTATTTATCTTTTTATCCTGTATGTAATTTAAACGGTTTATATGTACACAATTTGATATACACTGGTACTTGCTTTTATATTCTTATAATCATGCATGTTTCATTCTTATGTGTAAATATTCGTTTTTATATATCCCTACCATGTGACACTTATAATAAACTATTTATGTCTGTTTGTCTGTCTGTCTGTCTGTCTATCTGTCATTATGGCGGAAACAGACGAATGTTATTAATCTTTCACGGATGGAATGTACACGCTTTCAGTGTCATCTAATATTGCAATAGTATACTAGTACATAGAATAGACAATCCCAGTGAAATCTGAGCAGAAATTATGAAGAATTGTATTTCTTACATTTCTAATTAGCATATCTCGGATCCGGAATGTCGCGATCGAAGTGACCCTGAATTATATTAAAAGAGACGAATGAATAGCATGTGCATGCCTGTGTACCTTTGTACCTTTGTACGCTATTCATAAGACACTTTTGAACGAGGTTACCACATGTTGGGCTGTGCCCACTTTCCATTGTACATATGAATAGTCCTCGTTCATTGGTGGACAACAGTTGTACATCAAGTCAACCGTGAAAGGTATTCGACTTCCCACTACTTTTACTGATAAGAGAATCCGGTTGCTTTGAAAATCCGGGTTCATTTACTTGGAAATAATGTAAATGTATGTTTCTACAATATCTACGAACAGTACAGGGTATATATAATAAAAACTAATATTTTACCAACTCGTTTAATAAATTCAGTATTAAATTACCACTCATGTTAGATCCTCTATTATTAATATTATTATTATTAATAATAATAATAATAATAATAATAATAAATTACATGTATAATAATCATAATAATAAAAATAATAATTTAATAATTATAACGATATTATAACAATATTTCTTGGCAGTGCAACAAAAACAACTACTAGTGTGTTAGCCTACACTGCTAAGCATATCATGCACAGAACAAACGAAGCTAAAGGACCTCCACTGGCAAGCAATGACATGTGAAGGAATTTTGAAAGATTTGTAAAAACAAAACATTTTTTTTTAAACAAGTGTGACAAACGGATCATACCTCAAGAGCAGAGAATGGAGTGTTATCTGATTCATACCACATTTCTCAATGTTTATATTACATAGTATAATAATTCATAATTTTGATTAACATTTCCAAAATAATCTCCATAACATTTACTAATTTCATTGAGATTTATACATTGAAATCAACTTGAATAGCCTAATCAACGTAAGTGATCAACGTAAGTGAAAGCATTCTATTTTTAATCCCTTTTCCAACAGCTGATGACGCTTGGCCAACGCTTGCTGGGAACCCGGATGTTCTCGTACGCCATGAAGCCGTTGTTCTACAGACAGTTCGTGGCGGGAAGCAGCAGACGAGAACTGGACGAATGTCTGAGCAGTCTCCGGAAATCTGGAATCGGGGCCTTATTGGTCATACCTATGGAAGAGGAAGCTTCTAACCGGTTAATATTAAAGCTGAATGTATTACGTATTAAATGCATCTGAAAATTAAACCATTTTAGAGTTAGTAAAATTGTACATTAAAGAACAAACACAACGATTTGCTTAATATGGTTATGTACTAGTATTTACTTATAGAATACATGTATGTGAATGCATCTCTCATTCTTAATAATATAAAACATTCTCCACATAATTTATTTCCCTTCTCTTGGAGCAGTTTTCATTTAAGATGTAACAACTTGTACTTATCCATTTCGTCTTGAATAACATATTTATATAGTAAATGAATTGTAAATGTGTTTATGTAATATATATGAAAGATAGATAGATAAATGGATAGATGGATAGATGGATGGATGGAATTTAGTTAGGTAGGTAGGCAGGTAGGTAGATAGATAGATATAGATATATAGAGAGATAGATAATAGTGTCAATACGTTGAAAGCGTTTTTGGATTTGACCCCAAACAAATATATATAGTTAATCTACATTTTATTTCCATTTAGGGCAAATAGTCGCTACAAATTTTCTATTTTTGTTCCCTCTTTCTTTTAAATAAATCGAAAACAAATTGCCTCCGATGTATTCCACAAGATATGTGATATGTTCAGCATTAAGGTAGACAGCGTGTACTGGGACAATCTAAGACACATACTGGACTGCATCACGATGGCACGAGACATTCAGCAGAGACATCCGATGATGCAGTTGAAACTTACTTCCATACTTCCGGCTCAACTTTGCGTACGTACAATTCAGAATTATTATTACACTACGTCTACAGGCTCCAGATTCTTCAAGAACTTGTAAACGCATTGCAAGAAGAATGACACCAAATTTATTAAGCTGATTTTCGAGATTTCGTAGAAAGCTTCCTCTGAACATATCTGCCAGTCCATAATTTAGTTAGTTGAGTATATTGCCCATATATTCTATTGATACCTTTTATGACTGGCCATTCATCAGATTATGATTTTAGAAGTTCTGTGTTTATTTGACATGTGGAGTTGTTTTTTATAATACATGTAGGTATAAATCTGTTATAATAGTAATGGCAAAGACAAAAATAAATACATTACAATGACAATGGTAATTTTTTTTTACCAGGCGAAGCTGAGTTCCCTTCATAACAAAGCATCCAACACCAATGACGTTGTTATACAGTTTGCCGAGGCAATGGAATCTGGACAGAAAGTAAGACCGGATGGAGTTTTACCCTCTCTATTCCGAAGGCAACCGGAGATGCCCTAAAGGGCTCTATCTGTGCCTAATTCATAATAGAGAGGGTTAATTCAGTGCAGGCCTACCAGTTGTATACACTTATATATATTAGGTAGATCAATGCGGGGTTTTGTTCTGGTGCTATTTTCTGGAAAGCTACGAGTGCAATCTCATTAAAGGCTTACTATCAAGGATGGTTGACCTGTATAATGGACAAACGAATTTCGATATGAGACTAACTACGTTTGATTGTCCACCCAAAAGTTGTTATTTACTAATGTGCTTAGTCCCCAGTACTCGATAGTTATCAAAAATATTAATATTGTATATGAATAAATGGAACGTTCCGGTATTTATCTTGTCTTTGATGCATTAACTTATCTATGAAGTAATTGCAAGCAAATGTTGCTGTTACGTATTATATTTCAGTCGTTCCATTTTGAGTTCTATCCCCTTGCATTGGTTGTCTATCGGGGAATTGTGTCTGGAAGGTTTTTGGAAGTACAACAATGATTTTATGTATGTCAAGTGGATGTACTTTGCAGTTGTAGCAAAGAACTAGTCCAAAACAATAATAAATATTTGTGATATTATGCCTTTAAAATCAGATCCGAAACTGATGCGTATATTTACAATACAAGCACAATTAAAGTAATGGACCCAGTTGTATGACACTCACTATTAACGTGTCATTAAACCTTCATTAACTAATGCAGGATCATTACGTTAGCATTACAAAAATGCAAGAACAAGTTAATACAAGAACAACGGCTACGGACATGAAATGGACATGTGAATGATAACCTTGATGCGCCTTGAATGACAGTTCAGGTTATATACTCCCTAGGGAATTGAGAAGGAATTTGAGTGCACAGATCCGTTGATCGGGGTAATATAAGCGCATTTGAGCAGTTATTCTGGATATTTGCGCTATATAAATATATACTACTACTACTACTACTACTACTACTACTACTACTACTACTACTACTACTACTAATAATAATAATAATAATAATAATAATAATAATAATAATTAGTTAATGGCAGTTTCATACTACTTGGTCCTGATCACTTCCGTGTTTTATTATACATGTATATATGTTACGCTTCCCGTTCAGGTGCGCATGCCTGGCCTATCTGAAGTCGAACTTGACCACCTTACCAAAGGTTTGGCAAGGATCCACGCAATTGGAAGAGTAAGATCATTATATATAGTTCATATAGTTCATATAGTTCATATAGTTCATATACCTGTATATTAACTAGTATGATCTATATAATAATTAGAAGTCATTAGTACCTATTCGCCTGTGTATTGTACTCAAAGCTGTGTATGTGTTTACTGTCTTTGTTCTTTGGCAGCAATTTTAAATCCATCTATGGTGGGATGTATAGTAATACGTACATGTATATTGCATTGTAAAATGAGCGCAATTGTATTATATGATTGGTTCAATGCATATAGGATACAATCTAGGTTACTGTGGTTCAAAGCGACGTGTATTGTTCGACGAGAGCACGTTTAGTTCTGTCCATATATGAATAAAATACATCACGCTTAGAGACCGACCAACGTAGAACTCTAGATCTTGTACCCATTGAGAAAAACTAAAATATTTTGGGGAAAATAAAATAATACGTTGGTCTGCCTCGAGCTCTAAACGTGATGTATTTAATTGTGGAACGAAACGTTTAAATTTGGTTCTGTATACATAATATAGGGTTTACATTGAATATTGGTCTGCTTCAAAGTATGGTGTATTAATAGCAGAACGAGAACATGTATTGGTTCTGTACTTAAACTACAAAGTTCATTTCTATTGGCGATAGTGTTAACATATTCAAGCATAATTACTAACTAGTGAACCAGGATATATACCAGCAAACATACCTATTATGTCAGTTTACTTCCAAGTAGAATAGAAATAAGAAAACAATACATAGACCCTATGTTCAAAAGTCCCAGACAGGAAGTGACGTCAGATCATATAGATCTCCACAAACCAAATTCAACCAAGAGGTCATTCGATTGGGCCTTACAAATGTAAGAAATTAGCATTTGAATAAAAATATTTGAAGTGCTAGCTATGCGTTACTTGTCAAATAAAGTGGAATAACCAACCAAACACTGTCCAGCAAATCACATATATTGTGAACTGACTACCGGTATTCTGAACCCTCCATGGGCAAATTCCAAAGCATTGGTCTGCCTCTGTAAACAGCTGGCGGTGGAGAAGAACGTCATGGTCATGGTGGACGCCGAGTATGTGCTCATCAACCCCGCCCTCAACCTCCTCGCTCTGGCCATGATGGCCGACTTCAATCACAAGTCGGCAGTCGTCTTCTACACTTACCAGAACTACCTGAAGGTAATGCCACCCACTTGACTGAGGTCAAGACGCCATTACACAGAACGCTAAGACTTGTAGCTGCAATTGATTGCAAGTAATAATAATAATAATAATATAAGCAATAGTAGATCTAATAATAATAATAATAATATAAGTAGTATAGTAGTAGATATAATAGTAATAATAATAATAATAATAATAATAATAAATCATAATCATCATCTAGGGTCCTATTCTCGAAACGTTCTTACGAACTTCTTAGTTTATAAGAACAGTAACGATTATTGTACGTAGTATGGAGCGATACTTCCGTACCTAATTTTAATTGGATTGGATTCGTTCAATTCCAATAAATACTCATACTCATATACACTCATATATATAAACAAAAAATATAAGCCTACTATACATTTTCCCAGACAGCCCTACAACATCTTCGACACGACACGGACTTTATGGATCATTTGGGGGTCTGCTTTGGTGCTAAACTGGTGAGAGGAGCTTACATAGCAAGTGAACGTAGGCTGGCCAGGATCCGTGGCTATCCAGACCCCATTCACGACAGTTTCGACGCCACCAGCAGCATGTACAGAGAGACCTTGGAGTTGATGTTTTCCCGCATCAACAGGGTACCCGATAGGAACAAAGTCATCATTGCGTCGCACAATCACGGCACTGTGGAGTTCGCTCTGGACAGGTAGGGCGTTAACGGGAACTAGTGAACTACTTCACAGTGCTGTAGTAATTACAATCCTCTAAAGCCCAGGTCCAGTGACTTATTGCTAAAGTTTAATTTTAATCCTGGCAAAATAAATGCCGAGTTATATTTTCCGTATCTCTTATACATGTACATAGGGATAGAGTGAACATGAGGGTTAACATGAACTAGTGAACTATAGTTCACAATATCTATTTATAACCGTAGTAAATCTTATTACAATCTCATTAAACTCCCCTAAAATCCAGCGACTCCTTTAATTATATCCATGCTGATGGCAACTGCATGTCCAGTAGACAGAGGGTTAACAAAACGTATTTTAATGAGAATTTATTTCGAATCCTGGCAAATAAATACCCAGTGATATTTTCCGTATGCTTCTGTATTACGGTTGTGCAAGCTCTCGCAGCTGCTATTATAGCCTATAGTATATAGGCCTATATAGGCCTATATAGGCGCTCTCCGACGTAGCAACTTATAATATATTTCATAGGGATCGGGAACTTCTAAGGTCTACGATCCGGATACCAGAAACGATGCCCTGCACTGTGAAACCATAAATGTGTGTACGACGTTTTCAGATATTTACATAAATGCGTTCTTGTTTCTAGAGTGCAGCAGTATGCCTTTGATATGAACGAAGGAAACATTTTCTTTGCACAACTGTTTGGAATAGAAGACCACCTTTCATATTCACTGGGTAATATCAATAGTGTATACGTCAGTAGATCAGTGATGTTCTCTCGCTTGTCTTCTCAATAAAACATTTACACAGCTTCTTAGCGAATATTGTGAAATCTCAAAGACAATTCTTTACATTTAGAACAAGATTTAAATATTAAAGGCACAATATCACGGTTGATAGACCTGGATAATGGACAAACGAATTTCGATCTGAGACTAATTGCGCTTGATTTATCCACCC
>JAVCKZ010069760.1:0-14016 GCA_034780755.1 Lepetodrilus elevatus
GAGAGAGAGAGAGAGAGAGTGAGAGAGAGAGAGAGAGAGAGAGAGAGGGAGGGAGAGGGAGGGAGAGAGATGGAAATAGGGAGAGAGAGATGGGGAGAGATAGAGAGAGAGAGAGACCAACAATTATCTTTGGATATAGAATGTAATGTTTCACATGTTTATTGAGAAATAGCTAACAAGTTCGGTTGGAGGTAGTTCCTTCCAAAGACATTGGAGGCCATCTTGTTATTAAATTCTTCTTTTTTTGTTATTACTATTCCAATTGAGTGAATATGGAGTTTAACGTCGCTGCGGGAATCTTTCACCCATTTGCGACGATACTATTCCAAAAATGAACTATGAAATGTGTTGGAGAAAAAGAGGCATGGATCAGTATTGTATATTCAAAAAAAGTCCTTTTCCTCGATTCCAATGCAAAAAAAAATATAAATTCCCACAAATCCTAGTTCTTGATTTCTGGTTGTGATGCTTTAAAATTGTTTGTAACATCCGGGTTTTTGCCTCCATTCCAGCCTACTTCAAGCACCCGAGCCTCATCTGCAGCCCCTACGCCTACAACGCGCACCCAGGGAAGGGGCTGTACATACAGATGGGCTACAACATTGACCAGGAGTACGAGAGGATTCCCCTTGAGGAGCGCCACCTGTCTCACGAATGGAAGTCCGGGACATGCATCCCAAAGATGGGTGAGCATCATCTCCGATTATGTTTAAAAAAAAGTTCTCTCTGGTTATCTCTGATTATTTTTATTACCACTTTATCTCTTGTTCTCAATTATCCCCGATTATTAAAAAAAAAGTTTTAAATTATCTCTGGTTATCTCCCGATTATTTTATTACCACTTTATCTCTGGTGTATCTATTATCTCAAATTATTTTGTTATCTCTGATTCTCTTGTTATCAATTTATCTCTGGTAATCTCTATTTTTAAACAGTTTAAAAAAATTAGCTTTGGTTATCTCTGATTATTTTATTACCAATTTATCTCTGGTTATCTATTATTTCCAATATTTTGTTATCTCTGATTATCAATTTATCCTGTAATCTCTTATTATTTTAGGATCTCTGATCTCTGATCTCTGATCTCATGTTGTGGTAAAGTTACGTATGAATATCTACAAACTTTAATTATCTGATAATGGGTTACATATCTTTGGTGTATCTCATTTTCTGGTAATATTAAATATTATCATCTCAGATTCTAAATTAATATCTGGTAATCTCTTATTATCTCTGATTATTTTGTGATCTCTGATGTCATTTTATGGTAATCCGATCATCTGCTATCTCTAATTATCTGATAATGGGTTACATACATATCTGTTTTCTCGGATATCATGTTATGGTAATGCATGATACTCTGCTAACTTAAATTATCTGATAGTGGGTTACATATCCGTTTTCTCTGATATCATATTATGGTAATGTATGATCATCTACTATCTCTAATGATCTAATAGTGGGTTACATAATAATATCTGTTTTCTCTGATATCATGTTATGGTAATGCATGATCATCTGCTATCTCTAATTATCCGATAGTGGGTTACATATCCCTTATCTTTGGTTATCGGCAGCATATCGGCTGGATTTGTTTCCATGTTTTGTGTCGCTCGTTCTCTGGAATCCTCTCTCGTGTACTTTGGCGCCGGGTTTTCAAAGACATTATGTACACAGCTGATTCCACAGTGACAGCAGATCTACTGATGTGTTCCGACAGATCAAAGGAATCGGATGGCATCGGCTTTCAGAACACCTGTCTGCACCGCATCAGACCAGAGTGGGGTTAATATGCAAAGTACATTTACACTTCCATGGATTAGTAAATACCATAAAACAAAGACGAAAGGAAGGTTATAAATACAAATAGAAAGATTTGGTGTGTGTTTATGAAGTGTGTGCGTAGGAGTTGTCTTTTAAACAGATCATCTCTTTGTGACATACCTATTTAGTAATAATTTTGTTTATGGAAAGATAAATAATGAACGTTGTATTTATCGTCATTATGAATATTATCACAGTTGAAATTAAAGAGAAATTAATTAATTAATTAATGCTCTACGTCGCAGTGGGAATATTTCACCCATAGGCGACGCACTAAAGAGAAAACATGCAAGAGTTTAGCCAATTCCATTAATTAAAAAATAAAAAATAAAAACATTTTCAAAATCTTTCAAAAAACATTTCTTTACGGTCATTATTTTTTAGATCTTTAACATTTATTTTTACCTGAAAACAATTTCCGGAAGATCATCATTAACAACCAATTGGCATTCTTCCTTCTCGAGGGAAATTAATATCCCTTGACAACCAAATATTCTCATGATGGATACTCTTGGATCATGCTACGGTCAACTGGAGATGTACCCATGAAGAGCAGAGGATGGGCACCCAGTAGAATGACATGGGCATGTAAACTTCCAGGGCCTTGACTGTCAGCATGGGTTATGTTCTCCCCAGGGAGTTGAGAAGGAAAAGGTCCAAATGAACACTCTCAGATCTTCCTTTCCTCTATGGTTCAACTTTCAGGCTTGCGCTTACTTCAAGAACCTTTCCAACATGAAATAGTGATCCTAACAAACACTCCCAGATTGTGGGTTGTGTACTCCTCAGGGAGTTAAGAAGGATCCCAGTGAACCCTTTCAAACCCTCCTTTCCTCAGTGTTTCAACTTTCAGGTCTGAATTTACTTCAAGAACGCAGCAGGATGTGTCCCAGATTGTGGGGTGTGTGATCCCCAGGGAGTTGAGAAGGACAGGGTCCCAGTGAACGCTCTCAAACCCTCCTTTCCTCTGTGTTTCAGGCCTGCACTACTTCAAGAACCTGTCCAGCAGGATGAAGTGTGAGCGTCTGTACCCGATCTTCCTCATGTACAACGCCGAGGGACAGCTGGGCGGGTTCGGCCTGATCCTCCAGGGCGTCCCGGTGACCCACGCCGTGCAGCGGGACCTGCGCTGGTTCAAGCTCACGCCGCCAGTATACCCGGTCAGTATACCTTGTGTGTAGTCCCAATATACCTGGGTACCTTTTCACGAAACCCTCGTACATCCACCGAGATCATGGCACTCTCGTATTTATATACGTATCTCGGCGAAAGCGCCGTGACTTTTCAGTGGGTAAGAGAGCTTCGTGAAATGATATCCTGGTCAGTATACACATTTTGTCAGTTTCAGTCAGTATACCTGGATAGTATACCTGGATAGTATACCTGTAGATTAATGTCATGTTAATTTTATTACTGCTAGTAGCACTGTGGAACGGTCAACATCACTCATGCACCTGATTTCCATGAACAATCGAACATCAGTTGTTTGGACATTTTTATTCACTTGAAAACATTTTTAAAAATGTATAACTACATATTTCTCAAATAACCTTATCTGCAATAGGTCTGATGCAATTACTAGCCAATCATGGTAGCCCATTTTTATCTCGCACATTTCTGCATTCAATTTGATCTACTTTGAATCTGGAACATATTTCCCCTGTAGACTTCATCGTTGTTCATATATCCGAGTATTCAAACGAAGGTCTCTAAACCACAGAACTGTTGATCGTCGTCTCTGTCTAATAATCTACTTCCTGTTTTCCAGTTCACCTTTGACACCAACATGCTTCCGCCGTGCATGTTCAACCCACAATTCTCCGTGTTCGGTGTTCACATCTGGCTCCGCAATGAGGACAAAATGCTGTGCCCGCTCCCGACAATCTTCCCCCAGACGACACGGCCGGCGACCAATGTCGACCACGGACGACGAAGACCTGTCGAAGACGACAACAACGAACACAACAACTACAACAACAACAACAACAATCAACGCAGCAGCCACAAGAACCGTAACAACAACAATATAATCGTGGATAAAATTATCCGCGATCGGGAAGACAACTCTAGGGGCGCTGCGACCCACGGTCGGTCGGACAGTTTACGTGTCGTCACGGCGGCGACGCTCAGTGTACTGTGTGCGTGGGGTCTGACCGTGGGCCGGTCCATATTCACATTGACAGGAAGTTTGTGTTCATAGGGTCAAGTGTTGGGTGTGAAAACAAAATTGTGTTTTATTTGCGAAATTCTCTTGTGATATAAATGTCGGTCTTATCTTGTTCATGCCTTACACCCTGTCTTCTGCCCTGCACAGAAGATGCAACAATTAAAATTCAGCCAATCATAGAAGGTGAAGAATTCGAACTGGCCAATCAGAGGAGGGACAGAATTCAAATTAGCCAATTATAGGTGAAGAATTCAAATTGGCCAATCGGAAGAGAAATAGAATTCAAATTAGCTAATTATAGGTGAAGAATTTGAATTGGCCAATCAAAGGAGGCACCAAATTCAAATTGGCCAATGACAAATGGGAACGATTTTCAAATTGACCAATCAGGATTCAAATCCATGAATTGGATTCAAAGACTTATAGGAACGGTTTCCGATTCAATGGATTCTTAAGAATTCTTAATTTACCATATTGACATTCAGTGATTTGAAAATAACTTGTATTGGTACATTCAAGTGTTGAAAGAGAACGTGAACAAAACATTTGGAGCTGTGTGTAACACACCATGGTGTGACATATCTCAGTATATGTGACATATCTCAATGCTTTGAGAGTATGTATATTTGAACACATCATGTATTGAGATTAAAAAAGGTATATGTGACACACTTAAATATTTTGAGTAATATTGTGACACATCTCAATTTGCTTAGAGAATAATTGTATCACATCTCAATGGTTAGAGAGTATATATGAGACACCTTTCAATGCTTAGAGAGTATATGTGACATAACTCAATGTTTCGAGAGTATTTGTGACACAACCCAGTGCAGTGTCACACGCTAAATATAATTACTTTTCAATTGTTGGTTTTCTTAACACAAAATATATTATCTTTTAAACAATATTCTGTTACTAATCAGCAAAATATTCAAGTACATGTATGTGTGTCTTTATATCCATTTATTTCTTGAATCTTTGACAATGTCAACCACTTATGTACATGTGCACATGAACGCATTTGCACATGCACACGCGCACACACACACACACACACACACACACACACCACACAAAAAAACATACACGCACACTCATCTGACGCAATGATTTAACACATCTCGCATGATTTGCACCTTCTTTTGGTTCAACAGCCTCAGTATGTATTTGAACAATAAAAGGAATATTTGTTAGCGAGCTTTGACATCTATCTTCTGTGCAGGGCACTATCTCAATGCAAGCTTTAAAAGCCGACCAATGACAAACGTGCACTATCAATATTGTTTATTCTCTTGTAAATAGACGTTCAACATCGGATGTTCAATTTTGCGAACATTGTATATAGCACACATATCACGTGTAGTAGCACACAAAGCTGGAATATATTGTATCCTGCAGTTGTCTCCCCTGGTGCAAAAACAACTGACAGTTATCTCCCTTGCTGACCTAAGACTTTTTAATGAATGTTCATTCATTGCTGAAATTGAGGTTGATATTGTGAAGCAAAGGAGGTTTATAACTGGTTTAACCCTCTCCCTCCAGTAGGCAACCGGAGATGCCCTAAAGAGCAGTGCCTATGCCTAATCCAGCAGGGAGAGGGTTTCATTCTATGAATGAAGATAAAAATAGAAAACTTATGTCAGTTTAAAAAACAAAAATTATAATCTTTACAATCTTTACAAAATTAATCTAGATGTATTTGACTGGTCATTTCGTCAATGATGGCTGCTTTTATACATTTCTATGCCCAATGCCACAAATCAGAGAAATATACGAGCACCCACTTTTCTTGTTAATTAAATTGAAAGTAAGAAGTTTTCGAGCAGCTTCTTTGTATTCCAGCTTCTGTGCATTGAGCAATTCATCGCGAAGCTACGACTGTATATAATACATATACTCACATTTGCCTAACAACTATTTACAACAGTTTTTGAGATGTTGCAGTGCATAGTAAGCGTATCGTGAATAGAAAGTCATTTGATGTGCTCTCTCTACCATCATGAATACAATGCTCATACGTTATTAATCCATTTTCATTCTCAACATATTTACGAACAATATTATTTTCGTGGTTTTTTTTCCTCCCTGCAAATTAGCTTGCGCATTTTGTTTTATCAATGTATCGGAAATGTTATGATCATATTTATTGAAATAATTATCTCATGAAATATTCAGCCATGAGCATTTGACATAATAGTGGACAATATTTATTAGTATTTCCCAAACACAACGGATTTCTGATTTTACTTGTATATCTAGGTTGTCCATGTCATGGTCACATTGCCTATCCTGAGTGTTAATTAGTATGTTTTCTACCATATTTTTATTAGCATACATAATGTTAAACATTATCGTGTAGGTATTATAATTTAACCCTCTCCCTGCTGTATTAGACACATGAACTGCTCTTTATGGCATATCTGGTTGTCTTCAGCATAGAGGGTTAAATGAATTGTTCTATGCTTTCCCATGTGGCATAATTTTGGGGCTTTATTCAATTGAAATTGAAATAGGGTAATAAATAAGAAATTCCAATAATACATTTGTTCAAATAATGTGAACAATATGGAACTTTGGATAAAATTATTCGTAAAAATTACTAATTAAACGATAATAAACAAAATTTAAATTATCCAGCATCAAATTTCCTATTGTTGAATGTTTGGATCAGATAGATTCCTTTCCTCCCTACAAACATATTTGGACGGACAGCGACCAGTAATGTGACATCGCATCTATTTTTCAGTGTCACACCCCATATGATCATACACTGAGACTATACAACACTGACCATTATCATGTAGGTCATTATCACATGGGTCATTATCACATAGGTCATTATCACGTAGATCATCATTGTATAGATAATTGTCACAGAAAACATAGAAGTACAAGGACTCACTTTCACAAGGCTCATAAATCTACAAAGTTACTAAGAGATTACTTTTGTATACAAAATATAATAATAATAATATTAATACTGTAAATCATGAAATTAACGCGAGCAGAATATTAATGCGAATATTGTCATATTGTCACATTTAATTGCTACGCATTAAAGGTAAGACTGGTGAACAAACATGAATGGAAACATGACCATTCGCATTTTATTGGTGTCGCATTTACGTCTAAAATCTAGAGGTCGCATTAAATTAGTGACGCATTTACAGTAATAATAATACTAATAATAATCATAATAATTTGCGCCAAATCCACCAACAAAAGCATCCTCATAGTGATACATTATAACCCAGGGTATCGTTTCTCAAAGCTCTCTTAAGCACTAAGAGACCATAGCGCTCTCTTAGCGGATAAGAAAGCTTCGAGAGACGATACCCAGGTGGATGTCTCAGTGTACTCTCATTTTTCTTCTCAGTGTATTCTACACATATGTCTTAGTTTGCTGTTAGCTCTATTAGTGGTTACAAAAGCTTTGTGAAGAAGCGCCCTGAGCTATAGACCACTAGAAGGCATACTATGCAAGCATTGCCAAGATCTTCAATACAATTTCCTGATCGATAGCGAAATAGTCTTTACATTTCTTAAGGAAAACACCATTGTAATATACAAAAAAAATGTAAATCACTTTTTTTTTTCTTAACAAACTTACATTGGACAGTATGTCCTTGTTTGTAAATAAACCCCAATAACTACAGAGAATGAACAGAAAATTGCTGACATTTAAAAATTAAAATCAATAATAATGACCGATTCTATGACAATTCAGAAATAAATGCGTTGAAAACTTTAATAGATGTTTCTCATTAAATCCGTGACAACTAACATGACCATATATGTGTAAGTAGCTAGTGAAATCTTATCCATATCCTAATGCCAAAGATAATAATAGCCATGATTAGTTGTTCTGTAATGGTACTGAAAACAATAAATAATTAGTTGTGTTCTAGTAGCATATACATCAAAATAATTAGTTGTGTTCTATTAGTACTTAAATAATAATTAGCTGTATTATAAATAAATTATTTTATTTTATCTGTACCTGTACAGCAAGTCATAATTAGTTGTATCCTATTAGTATTGGGTGAGTAATAATTAGTTGTGTTCAATCAGTATCTTCAACAAGTCATAATCAGTTGTATTCTATCATTACAAACAATTACAAATTTCACCAACAGGTTACTCATTACACGTGACCGTTAGTATCCTAGAATGCATATCTGATATTAATGAGAACATTAAAGTAGGAACATTAATAAACGATCAGTTAATTAATAATATATGAATGTCACGAGTCAAAGCAGTTCCTGCATGCTGATAAAAATCAGTAGCTAAATAGATAAAAATAAAAATAAATTATGTGATGTGATGTGTTCGGACATCAACAACTCTTCGTTACATTCTTATTCATTGCCATATTGTGGAAATGTTCCCCAATTCTTTATTTACTTGATAGTTTTAATGCATGTATTGTATTTGTATAGTAATTGCCTTTAGCTTTGACTTGTGCAGTTGAATAAGAGAGAATTGAACATTTATGTATAATACATGTTCAGGGCTATGAGACATATTGTGTTCTTGTTCAGGGCCTTACCTTGTTCTTGTTTTACATTAACCTTTTACTTACAGGGTTAATATTGAAATCACTGCAGGGCATCTCAAGGTACCGGTGCCTTCAGAAGCAAAATGGTTAATAAAGAACATTTCCTTCTGGATTAAGCATCTCCTGTTGCCTCCAGCATGGAGTAGGTTAAATTATACATGTAATTTAACCACAAAATAATTAAAAGCAGAAAATCATGTCGTATGAAATATGTTGCGCGGATTCAATGTGCGTCAATATTTAATTACCTTTGAAAACTTTAATCATAATTAATACTGGAAATAGCAGAACCGTAGAGAAAAGGAAATATTTTACATAAAAATGTATATTGTAGAACAAATAACTGAAATATACACAATAGATTATTTTCATGCACTGTTTCAACTTGATATTATATTATAGGAATGTTTTATTATATAAATGTACACAATTTGTCATTCTTATCATGCGTTCACATTTCACTGATATTTATATGATGAGGATGTATACCTAAATCTTGTATTTAAACAAGATTGTGTTTCAAGTGCTATTTGAATGAACGAGTGTAGAAGTGGATGAATGAATGAGATTCCTATAAACAAAGGAAAGAATGAATGATAATACCTAGTGAATTCTTTATGGGGATTATCTCAGAATTTGTATTTTACATAATCATATTTTAAATAATAGTGAGTGACCGTGTCGCATTAACATCACAATGGGAATCTTTCACCCATGTGCGATTGATATAAAACAGTATTTTTAGTATTAAAATGGGTTATCGTTTCTTGAAGATCTCGTATCCGCTATGAGACCATAGCGCTCTAATAAGTGAATGATCCCCAAACACCAAACATCAATACTCCTTAAATCTAAGATTTTTTAAGATACTACATACTTTATATACTGAATTTGCTTGTATCATTATGTACACAATGTATCTAACTCAGAAATGGAATAAAAAATATTTGGAAAAAAAAAGAAGAAAAAAGTGAATGATCCCCCATGTATTTAGATGTCGCAAATGGGTGAAAGATTCCCGCAGCGACGTTAAACTCCATATTCACTCGCCCATGTATTTAGAGATCGCTACGAGAGTCCTTATGGTCTCATAGTAGATATGAGAGCTTCAAGAAACTAATACCCTGCTCCGTAATTTGGAACATTTTTATTGGTGGTTACAATTGGTATAAGAAAAATGACATCACATATAAAGAAAAAATAAAATAGATGAAATAGAACATAAAACTGAGCATTTAACCATTATTCCTGAGATAATCCCATGAAGCATGAAAATGAGATAATTTTACGAAGGATGTAAATGAGATAACCTTATGAAATATGAATGGAAGAGAATGATTATTGATTTGAATGAAGTCTTCTTTTCTATTTTGCACATATAATGTGGTTCATCCGATATTTGTTTGTTAGTGATCGTGTAAATCTTATTCTCTCTGTAAATACATCGAGTGTTGATGTGTGAACCGACGTGTGAATTTACCATGTGAGTTGCCCGCTTGAGTCATGAGACACGAAAACATGGACATGCGTGCGACGATGAGACGTCTCAATTGTACAATAGTCTGTCTATGTTGTATAAAAATGACGGAAAAATCTTGGTGAATATCTATTATATGATTTTCTTTTCTGTGACATAACTTATTTTTTGAATTTCGAGCTGATGATGTAAATATGTCATAAAAATACAAACTCATTGGAATAAAAACATTTGCAATGTCATCGTGTTTTAAAGTTGTATTTTTGGGGAAATATTTTAGTTCCATGGTAAACTGTCTGAAGATGACGACTAAGAATTCATTAGAAAGAAACATGACATCCTCATGACATCCAGCAATGACATCCTCATGATATAAACATGATATCAACGTGACATCATCATATCAACATGACATCCAACAATGACATCGTCATGACATCCAGCAATGACATCCTCATGATATCAACATGATATTCTCATGACATCAACATGACATATGACATTCTGCAATGGCAATATACATCCTCAACACTCACACTTTGTTTTACAGCTGTATTATCTACACTACATTATCTAAGATGAGTTACACATACCAGACTATTCAATATTATCTTCTCTTGGATTCTTATGAAAAAGTCAGATTTGCATTTAATCGGACGGGAACCAATCGGTGATGCCAAAGAAACAACCAAACAAACACATGTAATGATATTATATGCTATTACAACATTGTAATCATGTTATAGTAACGTTATACTAACGTTGTACGTTTGAATTGCCATGTTACCATTTACATATAACACATGGACAGAATTGAACTGAAAGATTTTTGTTTTGTTTAAACATATTGCCATAGAATATTTGAAAATCAAAACCAGCTATGAACAGAACCAACAACTCCTCCATACAAATTGTTCCAACATTTGTCCAACAAAAAGTTATGCAGATACAATTGTTATTTGTCAAGTTTTTCACATGGCTGACATGAACAAAGGGCAGATAACTCCCAATGCACCGTATGCAACTATTTAACGAAATATCAAGATTACCAGACTACAAAAGAAGATACACTTGGAATGCACATAAACAATTAATGAATTGAGACACCATGTAAAAGAAAGCTATCTTTATTTTCACATCGATTTCACACAAGTTGAAACAAAAGTGCGATAACTGGAAATTATGACCTAACTGTTTGCAATGTTAATGATTCACAATTGCCATGCGATAAGAACACTTAAAGTACACCAAATATACGTCTAACTGTGAAACAATGTATACCGTATACAACCATATATAATGTCAATTAACGTTAATTTAAAGACAATTTAAACAAGTAAACTTTAATGTAAGACATAGGCCATCATAGGTCTGGTCTAACTGTAAAACGTCAGAATTTTAAATGCGGGTCAAAACCCCAATTTAAAAAAAATAATATATAATAATACCAATGTAATGAATGTATACGTAAACGATTGTTAAATCAACATGACCGTTATTATTTTTATGGTTTCAAAATCTTGAGAACGTAATTAATGGCTACTTCATTGACCTTGGCTGTAGTTTGTCATTCCATAAATCATTTACCAAGATAATCTACCAAATAGTGGTGTCGATGCATTTCATGTTAAACTGATTGAGAACCAAGATTGCAAGAAATAAAATAATGAACTTGCATGAAGTTTTCTAAAAGACGTAGTAAATTAAGATTAAGAACTTTGATATTTTACAGCGAAGTGCATGTTTTCTTATTCCACAAATTTAAACATTTCTACTCTGTTGACTCAGACTCGCGCATAAAACACTAGAATATTCGCATCTGAATGATCACATCAGGATTCCTACCTTCCGCGACCTACGACTTGTCACGTGAAATTAATATTTTACGGCCTGCTGTCGTAAAACAACAATGAGCGCCATCCGACCTCAATGTGACGACACATGAGGTCGTTAGATCAGATATTCACGACGACTGATGTAGTGAGAACGTTGGGACTCCCAGAGCGCAACATTCCACCACATGCATATTTCATAGTCCATGTGTACTTGGATGAAGATTAGGGAAATATAACGTTATCTCCCTTGATTAAAAAAACGCATAAGACGTAAAAATCATACCGCTTCCTATCATTGCATTTATTATTTGGTTGTATTTTCTTTTTTTAATCCTATGAATACTTGACGAAACGGCAACTTCTTTAAAAACTGCTTTTCGTAATAACGACAGGAAATTGGATGGAAATTTCCTGATCTTGTGTATAATATCGTACTTATTAAAATGAAATATTGTCTGAAATGTCAATGAAATGAATTGAAAGTACGCATCTAAAAACTAATGACGTTTATCAACCTATTTTGCAATTCTCAGCTCGTTAGGCAACGGCTTTAATGCCAACTTTACGATCCAATTAACGATGATTAATCCATCTTTCCGCCAAAAAATATGCTTATGGTGTTGACAATGTCAGAAATGTCATGCACAGAAAACGTTATCAAATTTGAATATCAAAAAAAGAAATGACCACAATTTCCATTAGCTGAAAATATCACGCTTCACGGCCATTTTCCACGATTGTCTTCGTTGCAATATCAGAAATTACTTCCGTAAGTTATACATAGGCATGACCACAGACATATAATAACCATAAAGGTATTCTCCTTCACAGGAAATATCCTCGACAATGGATTTTCTCCACAATGCAATATTATTGTTTGACACGTACAATTCATCTAAAAACTGAATGTGTTACTGTTATCGCGACCGTACCGAGCCATAAAGAGATTATATCATTCCAGCCAATCAGAAGCCTGCTTAGTGAGTGACAAGTGTCACGTACAATTTGACGAAAACTGAATGTGTTATTGTTATAGTTACCGCACTGAGTCATAAAGAGATTACGTTCTTTGAGCCAATCAGAAGCCTGCTTATAGAGTGGCAAGGAAGTCATCTGGTACTACACTGCGAGCATATCCTGTTGCATGGAAGCATTTGTGCTATAAATCTAATTATTATTACAATTATTAAATATTATTATTAATACAATTATTAAATATTATTATTATTATTAAATATTATTATTATTATTGAATATTATTTATTATTTTATTATTTTACCGGGTATTATTATTATTATTATTATCAATTATTATTATTATTTATTGGTTGGTTGGATTATTATTATTAATATTATTATTAATATATTGGTTGGTTGGTTCGTTGGTTGATTTGGGGTTTAAAGCCACTTTTTCTCACTCGCATCTCAAGGCTTGAATGCATGAATATGTACTGCTTGTACTAGTCTGGATTTCCACCAGGATTTTAAAAATTAAATAGTGCTAGCTCACTGGAATATCATATACCGCAGATAGAACGTGCATACCAGACATGGCATACAACATCGCGATGGCGCTAAATATCTCTGGAGCTACCTGCTAACCATTACACCACCTCTCCAGTTATCGCCATTTGTATTCAGAATCGGTCCCAGAACATTAATAGCGGCCGTTCCATTGTGTTTCTGCTAATGTCAAAAGACTCGATCCCTATTACTCCCAGACCAATTCGGATGACTTAAAACATTTCTATTTCTGTGCAAGTAATCAACTTCTGTCCATCTTGACTGTACCTTGCGCGAGGGGAAAAAAAAGGTATAAATGTCGGCCGATGTATTTCTGTGTTCAGGCTTAATTTGAAATGGCGGATCTGCAGGGTCTGAAGAGCATTGATAGTCTGGTGGTCGATTGTAGTGTTATCATTGCAGTCTGTTTATGTTGGGGTGAGAACCTGAAGAAACTGTTTTACAATTATTTTATTTATTATTATATATATATATATTTATTTTTTTTTGGGGGGGGGGAAGAGTAATTAATGTTGTAGTAGTAGTAGTAGTAGTAGTTTATTTTTTATTTTATTTTTGTATTGGGGTTTAAATTCGCTTTCTATAATCTTTCACTAATATCACGACTTGTCAGTTTAGGGCAGGA
>JAVCKZ010069771.1:0-14013 GCA_034780755.1 Lepetodrilus elevatus
TTCGCAACCGAGAACACGAGAACACGATCAGAATGGGTTCTCGGGTAACTCGAGAACGTGGTTTCGAATACGCCCTAGGACGAGGTGTGCGCATGGCCACATTTAGAGCTTGTTGCCATAACCTTTGATATTCATTCGCATTCAGTAACGATAACTCTCCATTACCAGGCTCTAGTAGATTAGATAGCGGAAGGATACACGCAATGTGGTTAACCTCTGAAAATGAGTGCACCGGTTTAGGTGCTTCAAAACATTCTCCCGTTATAATACCGTCGCTCTACGGTGTTTCAAGCTTGGATCTAAAGCATTCACAAAAACACACTAATATATACATCTTAATCAAGCATATGCTCGACAACGGCATGGTTCAACTGATAGTGTTTCAATAATATTTAATGGGAATGCTATATGATAATATTACGGTAGTATACGTATTTTTGGATTCGTTTTATTTATTTGGAATTACTACAGTATGCTTGGAATACCGAATTAATGAAAATGGTAATCAATTTATTTCACCAAATGTACTGGAATGTTTTGTACCTAGCTATGATAGTGTTTTGGGGCCAGTCACAACTACTATAGAGTCTTTTACCAGGGTGCGAGTTCCGATACTGGTATAGCGGCTATGTGACCTACACGTATTAGCGAAAGGGCAATTATAATTAATTCATTTACCTGCTTTTATAAACCACGACCAATGTCGATTAACGACATAATAAGCTACATATAACATATTGATGTTCGCTTTGGACTAGATATTAGCTACATACGCTAAGTGCATTCGCTTAGCATACATTATCGCCTTTGTACCTAAAACAATCTGTTCACAGCTGTAGGGAAGGTGTAATTCCAGGGAATCCCTCAGATAAAACGTTGCTTAACAACAGGAAATCATTAATAACGCATGTGCATGTGGTTTTTTTATATATATATTATTTGATATTCTTAGATAAATTCCACGAAGTATTGAAAACGATAAGTTGATGACCTACTGGAGTCTATTAACTATTTATTGAATATGGATCAGTTTGCACTCGCATGCTCTCTCAACTCCCTTGGGCGTATGGTATATACAACGCAAACTGCCGTGTTCGGTGCTATAGAAGGCCATGCATTCATCACAATCGGATTAGATATAATTCCTGGTTCTAGACTAACATTCTGAGTTACTTGCACGCAGAGCAAGTCAGGGCAAGTAGCAAAATGTTAAAAAGTATGTTGCCCGCAGTGCGATTTAACTTGCACCTGTACGTCTGGCATTATGTTAATCCAGAGCCTGTTAAACCATGAGATAGATACATGGTCAGTTCTGTACGAAACGACGTAGCTGTACCCGTAACAATGGTACAGTCTGTAGCTAGGTTAGAGTGTCTTCTATGTTGATGGTTGCGAAGAGACACCGTCATAGTCGCTCAATGAACATGGCGTCCACCGTCCACAACCTTAATGTGTAAATACTCGGTGATATCATTCATACTATTCTCACATTTTCAAATGTCTATTATCTATTGCAGGCGATGGAAAAGCCATTCCTCGAAGCTGTGAAGCAAACCCTAGGAGACCGATACACTGACAATATGGACGTCATTTATAAGATCATCATCAAATTTATTTTAGAAACTATGGTGAAAGCCAACAAAACGGTCAATTCGGTCCAGCCATCGTCCTGATGTGTGTAACCTCTCATGTGTGAAAGTGAAGCACGTTATGTTTATCATCATTCGTCCACCGATACGGATGTACGCTTGGAAAATACGTGTTGCTGTGCGCACGGTGCCGGATGTTCCTCCTCGTGGCACGCACGCGCCTGACGAAGAGCCGCCATGACACCCTATCTGCAAGGCAGGAGTAGTGGCCTACGCTATAATCTGATCACCATCTCTCACGTCGCTATCACCGAGGTAGAGGAAAACCAGATGCCCAAAAGGAGAGCAGATTCACGCATACGAGGACCAGCGTGGGGACGAACCGTGCAAGCCATTCAGAGTATTTGATGATATATGCCCTTTCACTTGGTGTGAAGAATATTGGATGCCGAGCCCATTACGGATTCCGCTGTTTATATTTCCATCCTATGCGTAGTGTGCATGTTTGTGTTTCAGGCATTCGTGGCACTAGGACTGTCAACTAGAGGACCGTAGAATTATAATGATATTGATCATCCAAGGTCTACGTGGTCGCAAGCTAAATTGATGGTTCAGTGATACATACTATTACTCCATGGTCACACATACATAGAGTATTGATAGTTTCCAGTTATACATAATCCTGGTAAATACACTCCGTTATTTACAACGTTATTACAACGTTGTAACAATACCACAACGTTGTAATAACGTTAGTTAACGTTGTCAGTTTGCCGGGATATCTATAACACAATGGCCACACGACATATTGATAGTTCAATTACACGTACTGTAATACCATCCGAAGGCATAGGCCATATTATCACGTATTTAATTCCATATTTACCGTATCTGTAAAGACAATGACAAATGGCCTCCATGTAAAAGACCAGAAGGACATTACTTAGACAAGTACACACGGATCAATGTTAACATTGTCATACAAAGGTGGGATAGGTCAATATACGCTGAGAATTGGAACATGGTCATCATCCTTTGGAAGAATGTGTTGGACTAAGGCCAATCGCATGCACGTATAATGATAATAATGATCTGTTTCTAGGTCGTTGTTCTTTATAATTGTCAATATGTAACACGAGCATGTTTAGCTAGTCTCTCTAGTTAACGAACCTAATGAACATATCATTCGCGTATCGCGAATCATACTGATTTCGAACAACATTCCATAATGCAGTGTAACGTAAGGCTTGGTCTAATGGGTATTCTTGATCTCTGTATAAGATGTCCCCATTGTGTTGTTACATTTTACCATCGCTACCTACCAACTTGCGGGTGACTTGTGTATGAAGAGACGTTAGATCAGACGTTCTATGTCCTATATGTATAATGTTGTATCTTCCATACATACTAGGGTGGTGTTCCATTGACAGTCTTGGACGCACATTCTAGACAGGGGGATGCTCCTTTCTAGCTGTTCTGTCTGTACTTTCTGTCCGATGCAATGGCAGTTACACTGTGCGGTGTTGCTCCTTGTAACTGCGCATGTGTCGGACAGAAAGTACAGACAGAACAGCTAGAAAGGAGCAGCCCCCTGTCCAGAATGTGCGTCCAACACTGTCAATGGAACACCACCTATATCACCTAGTATAGCATCATGAGTAGTTTAGATATGTTGCCCATAGGTTTGCACCATGTGTATATAGATCGTGACATTGTTACTATATCACCTAATATAGCATCATGAGTAGTTTAGAGATGTTTCCCATTGGTCTGCACCATGTGTATATAGATCTGTATTATCAAGTTTGGTCTATTTTTGTTATAACTAGTAGTAGTATGTAATGTTATATGTTCTCTATATCACCATGTTTTATCTTTGAGAAATAAAAACAAAATCTGTTCTGTTCTATTTACGTTCTTGATATGGACATGCATGCTTCCTATTGTGAATGTACACGCGTACGTGTAATACTATGTCTGTTATCGAAAATATTTTGTGATAAGCGTGTTAAACATGATACGAACTAAAATAAATTAAACAATATTTATTTGAAAACTTCCGGGATCCATGAACAGCCAACTTAATTGGCTATCTGAACATGTCTCGCTTACAAACTAATAAATGTAAGACCGTACGTACTACGCAGTATATATATATATTATATATTGTGATAAAATAAAAATAATAAAAATTTACGGACCATATATTAATACTATATTCTTGAATACACAACACGTAAGGTGACCTGTATTTCGTATTTATATGAATTCCGTGGATACTTTATTGTATGTAATACACTGCCAGCGTGTTTAACCCTCTCCCCGTTGGATTGGGCAAAAACAATGCTCATTAGGCATCTCTGGTTGCCTTCAGCAAGGAGAGGGTTAAATCATGATAATCCAACCGATAGTATCTCACAACACCAAAGCAGTTAGCGAAAACGTACGTGTGTCCTAGCAGTCGATACAAAGTTCATATGTCTACAGTCTATACATCCCGTAAACCCCCAACTTGGTATATCTATGCGGTCATCTGGCTCGATTTTGTCTCCTGTCTTCTTTGTAAGTCCACCGTCAACTTGAAGGTCAAAAGTATCCTCTACGGACAGTTCTACTCGTTTATCTGGAGGATGGTATTAGTACACTTTCATAATAGGCTAAAGAGCAAATCCCATTGGTGATAGTCGACTCCAGCCTGGTATATCAATGATAGTCGTGTCACACGGTCTGGCTGTTTACTAGTAGTCTGCACGAAGAGCTCACAGCTTTAGAGCAGGTGGAACAGTGCGTCCATTATTAAAGGAAATGTCAACGTAACGACGTCAAGGTCAACGTTATTACTACGTCAAACCATATAATGTATGCCGTGGACTTCAACGCAGGCGCAACAGTTCTCCGTGGCATGAAACGACAGCTTGACGGATAGTCCGTCTTTGTGGCAGCTTTAGACTAAGAACGGATCGTACAAACGGACCTTGGATTGTCCTCCCGCATTTTGAGACACCACGTCTCAACTACGGCTCATCTTGGACTCAACGCGTCCTTCGCGTGGCACGCTCGAGTCAGCAAATTTTCCACCCGAACGAGTAAAATGAAACTAGAGCGGGGCTGATGTGTACTCGCACTGGTCTTGTAGGGGGCTGTACGATATCGGGTGCACACGAGATGAGTTGATAAACTCTCCGATGTGACACAATTCGGGTTGAATGTAGCTCGTCTGTGTACAAGATGGAAGCACAATCGTGGAAGGGGTACACATAACACTGCGTTGTCCGCGGTCATCTGAGTATGAAGTCCGACACGCAAAAGAAGAGATGTTGTCCTGTCTGACAATAGAGCTGTCGTGGCAGATTTTCGGACTCCATCAGGCCTGATTTCATGAAAGGGTCGTACTGTACTCAGGGTGTAAAGTAGGGCGTGCATTTACTACGGCAGGAAATTACGTAAACTTCTATATAATTATAATAAGTATAAGTAGTCCATCAGGACTGAATCCTAGATACTCTCAGGTTATGTCACCCATCGGACTACTCGCCGAGCTCGATGGTGCTGTATAACTTGCAACCCGAGTGGTCTACCATGCAATGCACCATGCGCCTCCATATACAGCAAGGATTACCTGCACATGTACAACGCTTTCGTCAAATTCATCCATACCGTTTCACGAAGCTCTCTTATCTATTACAAGAACATATCGCATATGAAAATTATGATTACTTTCACAATCATGGGGCTAGAGACTCTATATTTGGGACACGTTAGGCTTATGCAGTGGATCACTTGTGTACAAAGTTACACGATGAAGTATCAAATAGTATTCGTGTTATGCCCAGTCTAAGAATGTTCCATATGTCCTCCTTTGAGTTGCAAGCCAACTTGCAAACGGTGTGCAAAATTACCAGCAACACGAACACATTCCTCTGTAGATACTAGTATTGCTCCAATGCTGCCTTCAATTGCCTTATAAATTCAGGTCAAGTATTGTCTGGGGATTGTATACATAGACATTGTCGTATATAAGTAACCCCCGATTCTGCATCTGTGCATGAATTGAAATTTAATTTGAGTAGCTCAGATAGTTTTAATATATTTCTTGACCAACATGTCATGATATTAGGTAGCAGCTAAAATACTTACGATAACCATTCCCTATAAGTATGCATGCACGCACTTGATACATAACTAGTAAAGAAGGCAGGTCGAAAAGACATCCGAAACTCACTCTATCAATTCATAACCTATTTAATATCCAACAGTGACACATTGAACTAAGAATGAGAGTCATCTACAACCCGCTGCGTGATGCTAGAATGACCGGTCTCGGAAATACTACTCTTTTCCCAGGAGAATCAGAATCAATGTGAGTAGGACATTCCCTGTAGATAGTGTAGTATCCTAACATGAGCACATATTTTAACATCTTAATAACATCAGACACCGTGAACAAGGAATTGAATTTCTTTCCACAATAATTCATCCAATTCATGTAACGTTCTTTCTTTTCTTCAGTCTACGGTGTGTTATCCCTGCAGTCCTGGCTTGAAGTTCAGACAAGTAAAACGTGTCATGGATTGCATCTCATATATACTCGTAACAAATAATACAATCATACTGAAATACCTGGCTTTGGAGAGAGAGGAGAGAGAGGGAGGGAGAGAGGGAGAGGGGGAGAGAGAGGAGAGAGAGGGAGGGAGAGAGAGGGGAGAGAGAGAGAGAGAGAGAGAGAGAGAGAGAGAGAGAGAGGGGGTGGGGTGGAAGAGGGTGGGAAGGGTTAGAGGGAGATAAGTCTTAGCCTCCAATTAATATTGTGCGCGTATTCATTGAATCGTTGAGGGTGGAGGGAGTTATAGTATCTGGTTGACTTTACCCTTAACTTCATCCGTTGACCTTCGGTTACCAACACGTTTCCTAATAATTGACACATGAGTCACACATGAATGCGCGTTATCATATTTTATTAAATACGCATATACAAACGTATACGGACCGTGTACATAAGAGGAAGACGAGAGGGAAGGTACGTAGACAACAAGTGGTGAACAATTGGTATGCGTACATGCAGGGCCACGGCACCTGGAAATAGCAGCCAAGTGTCCGAGAGAAGCTGGAGAGTGACTATTCACAAAGCTAGCACTAATTGGGCGGCCGCCACAGCCAAGGTTTAGAGCGAACGTAATCATCGTACAGTTTCATCCCAGACAAGTCCTAGTGTTGGGAGATGAGTCGGCCAGAGATAGTGTGACAAGGTGACGTTAGACCAGCAATTCACTGGGAGACGGGGAAGGAGGGGGAGGGGGGTAATCGTATTCTGTATATATGACGTGACAGCACGTGCACGAAGCCATAGCAAGTCACTGTCAAATTATGTGATTGGATAATTTCGTCCGGCAAAGTAGACCAATATCTCTTCTCTTGGAGATTGGGTGTGCATTCATTCACATCATGGTAGTCGTACATAAAGGTGAACTTATAACATGCTCTTGAGTTCCGCCTCGGCGTAGTGTCCGGATATTATGCTTGTATAACCTATTCTTTACGGACATTGGGTGGTCTAAAGCTAAGTCTAAATTGGATTGTGCTACATGTTAGTCTGGCAGCCTGGAACTGATTCCGTAACTGGGCATGTCCAACCCGGATATGGTAATCCTGTTGGTGTGAAGTCAGACAGGAGTGCAGATAACGTAATAGGTCTGATGTATCCTTAATGCCCCTACTTAGTAGCCGAGCGATGCTTCCCATGAATACTAGACGCGCAGAAGCAGCATGTTGTACCATTCAAGTCTCAATAATGTGGAATACACTTAAAGGTTAATTTTTCTGGACAACTTGGCATGCAGATAAAGACGTTTAAAGTTAATACAAATGCTCATTTTTCATGAACGATGCCAGAGAATCAGGGTGCGCTGCATGCGGGAAAGGCATTGATGTGATAAGTTAACTAGGACTAGGAGGAGTTGGTGGGTAGGAGGCTCTCCTGCTTAGTATGTTTGGGAATACATTGCAGTGCCATTGGAAATATCCTTAATGCGTGTTACTTAGTGGATCTCTGTGGAATCACCTACTACCTCTACATCGTAAAGTATCTCAATCACTATCTACTTTAGAATCAGGCCTCAAAACCTATCTATTCACGAACTAATATTGTTTTTTTTAGCACTATGAGCAGTCACTGAGTGAATGGAATTTGGCGAAATATAAATTGACTTACCGGTATTAGTATTATTATTAAATAGGAATTTACGTATACACCGCTTTGGAAGGGAATATTAGAACAGTCTTCTCTCTTATTCTGTCTGCGCATTTCTAAACAGTTTTTGATTTGTTATTTGTGGTACAGCGTTCTACAGTAGGAACATGCTTTGGTGATACCAATTATCTGACTGTCTGAAAGATGTCATACCTTGTCCAAGCCGTCTGAGAGATGTCTTCCTGGGGTATACTAGAGAACATCTGACTAGCCGCAATTAATCGCGCTTCTCTGAAATGAAATGTTGGGGATGGTTGCGTAGTCTTGTGATGCAAGAAATCAAATCTCGCCCTTATCATCTCGGACTGACGAGAAGTGTCCCAAATCAATAGCTGGCCTATTTGAGCACATTACTATCCTTCCGCCATTAGGTATGACATAAAAAGGGAAAATAATATGTAAATGGGCGGCTCAAAACTCAGACCAGGAGAAGAGAAATAAATTGGAAATATGCACGTATTATCAATGTAGTAATTACTCCCTTGCCTGGTTGATAATTGGCGTTCACCTCAGTGTTGTATACCGCATTACATACGATAACATGTGCGCCATTTACTACTGCAATTTCTTGATATGCCAATACAACAGACATTTGGCATGACCCAGAAAAAGATAGTTCCTAAACTGCAATGCAGCGGTATGTGTTATTGTGCTCAAAGCATAAGTCTAGCAATCATTGCGAATTGAGATAATGTTGTCAAAGTAAGCATATAATAGCTGGTTTATGAATAATTCAGTCAATGGTGTGTTATGTTCCGATCCCCCTATAATAACCATTGAGAGAGACGTATATATGTACAACTATATAATGCATGTAAAAAACATGAGTTAAAGTGGTGTGATTATGCGGGTTGATACGCGCAGCTGGACGTCTATATAACGGTATATATACCGAGGCTATCTATCAGACAGGAAATCCACACGTCTAAGTAAGTCATTCTGTACATTCGATTTTCGTCTGTAGACAGTAACTACAGGTGATGCCATCTACGAGAACCTAACGCACCCAGACATAGTTTTATATACTAATCTTTGAGTTAAATACTATTTTCCTGGTGATCATTTTACAATATCGATATTGTATTGCAATGGATATAAATTTACATAAAAGTATCACTGCATCTATTGACATGCAACTTTGTATTGTATGAACACAGTATGCTCTATATTAAATTATGTGTTCTCAGATGACTGAGAATCGACTATGCAATTTAAAAATAAATATGTCTTGACTTTCAGCCAGGCTCAATCAGCCCACGAATAAGGTCTTAGGAAATCAGGTTAGGGTACGAGCCAATGGGAATTGTCAACATTAGTCTCAGGGGTTGGTGGCACACTTTCTGTATATCAATCTTACTGATTGGGATTATGCTTTCATTAACGTAACCATCACAATAATCTAACTGCCAATGACGGACTTCTTGAACGTGTGTGTGAGAATACCGTCTGGGGGTGTTATCCTAGAAGCAACAGGTAGATGCATTGACAATTTGTCTGGATGAGACGTGATGTTGAAACACGGAAAGTATATAGGTTATATACAACAGTACTTTAGTTGTCACTATTGGTTCGTCATGCCTCAAGTGATGGTCATCAAAGCCATCAAGTGATGTATTCCTTTCACTTTCAAACCGGCATTCTCAATATACAAACTGTTTAATCTACAACTCCGTTTGATCGCCCTCGCCGGTCTGAGAGAGCTTGTGTACGAGATGTCCTCCTGTCGGTCCTGAGCCAGGACGCGGGCAGTGGGGTGACAGCGAGGTACAGAACCTGTCTCCGGTGACGTAGTAATCCATGGAGGCGCTGGTTATACCAGGACAAGCTCTGGGTGATGTGACACGGGCTATTAAAGAACCTCAGAGAGATGACGTCCCTGGGCGGCGCCTCAGGCTGGCGACAAACTCCCAGAAGGCAGGAACTAGAACTCTCAGACTGACATCCATTTTCTTGACATAAAAAGATTAGGAGCCCACACTAGTGAGAGTTGTGAGCCAACTAACTGCATGTACCGTAGAGGCTGATTATAGGATTAAAGTTCAGTGAAAAGGACAGAAAACAAATTGCAATGACAGTGATGGAAATATGTACTTTTTTTCGATGACAGAATGACGGCATTGAAAGGTTATTTTAGAATGTATTAAAAACTTACTTATCAGTACATGTTTGCATTAATAATGTAATTTCGACACTGAAATGTACATGTAGCTATCAACACAGAATGCTATTGTCTCCTAGTATTACAAGCAATGGCTATTCCTACATGTATACATTTAGGAAGTGCATGGACACGTCTGCGGATTACACACAAATAACACCATAAAACACTTATTATTTCTGTGCAAATACTGTAAGATTAAGATACACATTATGGATGTTGAACAGTCTTACTAATACTATTCTCGAGATGTGGGTTTTGTATTCAATTCACCACACATGTTCTATGCAATATGTTATCACATTCTCGGTAGCATCAGATATAAATCACCATCTTGGATTGGCGACATTGGTACATCGCTCTTATTTCATAATAGGAATACCAAACATAATTTAATGATGTGCACACTGATGAAGTGGGTATCAATATCGAGTACACCCAGGACAGTATGCGTCCAAGTATATCGTATTGAATTCACAAACACTTCGTACTTTACCGGAGACAAATGCCAGACTGTGTAATCGTTAGCCCGACTTTGAAGGGGTAGCCGCCTTTGTCCAGCTACCACTGATTCTAACTGAGCAGTGTCCGCTGAAGAACTCGCCAAGAGCACGGGCATTCAGATACTGCGCTCGGAATGCTTCCGGGATCATGAGCTCAGTGAAGTTTTGGCGAACACGGATGCTACATAAACATGACACCTCCAGCCTATAACAAACATGTCGACCAATTTGTCTGTCCTTTGTATCTCAAAGAATGTCCTTTTACTACAGAAATCAGTAGCGAGTTCCCCGCTGCTTAATTATATCGTCCACGAATAGTGGCTTTACTGTGCTGTGTCCGACTAGTGGCTCATTTGAGGAGTCTCCCAGGAGATGTCAAGTGAACAAGGTGCTTCTCAGTTTAGTTTCTATATTGATAGAATGATAGCTCGCTTGTAACACGAGCGGCTCAGAGAATGAGGTTGTTACTCCAGTCATAACGAAGCGTTTTATAGTACTGTGTGTTGAAATAAACTCATCCGTGTTAACATAGAGTATGCGAACCTCTTGGCACCAGATGCCAACAACACGAAGTGATATTATAACGTGATATGTTAGATGAATACTATTTAAATTCTTCCGTAAATGTTCTGGAATTGTATTGCTTTAATTTTGCTTTAGTGTTGTAGAATACCCGGTAGGCACCGTCAACGTGTAAAATAGGCTATGCTGAAATTAACTGCGTATCCTATGACAATGTAGATATAGGTAAAACACAGTCCTCTTCTCTGAGCCTTCAAGATGGGTTGGATACCCGGATATCTGGACCCATTCTCTGTCCTACGTTGCTTGTATTGATTGAATCCCGTGGGTACCATTTGTTCCTTGGATAGATGAAGTATTTGCCGTTCATTTTCCTGAAGTGTGTGAACAAGCAAGACCTCTGACGTAGCCATGTCAAATGCAACTCGATCAAGCTGCGTGTAAAGAAGGTGATATTCTCTATTTGGGGAAATAATTGGATGCCTTAGGCAAGATGGAATCATACTCCACTTAAGTTCCCAGGCTTCGAAGGTCCCTTTCAAAGTAGTCTCAACAAGATTCATTTATACTATCGCAATAAAAAGTAAACGAAATGACCATCCATCTAGGATCGATTCGTAATCACATGGTACAGTTGGGATTCCTGACAAAGTAAGGGCGTCGTGAATTTCCATTCTATCACTCTACTCCAGCACCCTCGTTGTCTTCGACATGGCATCAACGTGTTTACACAGAGTGGAGACTTATTGTTTAATGCAGGACTTCTGGCTTCACGGTTCGCCACTATAACTTTCATCTGAGTATATGCAACTTTCATCTGAGTATATGCAACTTTCATCTCAACTGAACCATTTCTGTAGAACGGCGAGGTCGAGTTAACTATTTTCTGAACTTTCTGTCGAGACTCGTCTAACATCAAAGATATATATTCTCTAACCATTGGCAGTGGCAATATTTGCTGGGATATTGCATGTAGTATATTTGCATATAGAGTATTAATTAAGGAATTTAAATGCTATATTTTGGTTGTGATTGATACATATGCATAGCAAATATTCGCAATGTTATCCTCACTTGCCTATGTGAAAATTTAAAACTGTTAGAATAGAATACATTAATACTAATTTAATTATCTAAATGCATTGATGTACTGTATAGTATAAGCTGTGGACGCAGAAATATGCACACATTGTCTATACTACACGTATTTTAATGTACCAGTATCCGAGTGAGTGAGTGAGTGAATATGGAGTTTAATGTCGCTGCGGTAATCTTCCACCCATCTACGACAATCATAATTTGAGTATATTATATGGAATATGTTCGAGTTATAGCCTGTATTGACTCATTTTATCCTTGAGTCAAGGAACACGTTGAACACCTGGCTGAGTCAAGTAGGCGTGGTCATTTCTCTGGTAGGTCATCTGACCAGAGTCCGTCTATTTTCCAGTCAGAGATCAGAGCTTGTTGGAAACCATGCCCGCTAGTAGGAGTTATCCATTGATCTCAGACAAGTGATGCCATCCGTTGGAATCCTTATTCGAAGATAATCAAGCTTATTGCAGTTCGTAGATGATGGCATAGATATGCAATTTCAATTTCAATTCATATGAATTCATGAATATGGTAATTTTTGTTGTCAATATAACAACCTCCCCCGCTGAACATATTTAATTGGTGAATATTGATACGGAAGAGTGTAACTATATGAACGGACATTATTTTTGGGGCAATGTAGTAATTTACCGTTGAACATGTAAGTCCTTGTTCGTTTCATGAAATGAGAGGTTAACATGACCACAGATCTATGTACACAATTGCATAAATATAAAAGTGCTCCAAATGTCGATGGTCGACTCCTGAGGAGATTTACACGTCACGTCTAATGCAAATAGAACAATTATTGTTTGACTCCTGTCTAATTTGCCTGTCCTGGAGCCGACGGCTTAATTTCCATTGAAACATTTATCAGGCGCTGTAAGGTGCATGGCGCATGGTATCAAAGGGTTAGGACAATTGATGTCGGCAACTGCAATAAACATCAACCCCTATAACAATGTTATACATCTTTCTTCTAGTTGGAAATGGATTATTAACGGAAGTACAAACACGTTTTCTTGATCTGGTTTAACTAAATGAATACTAATACTCATGCTTATCACGATTCCTTGCCGCTGTTGAATATTCGTTTTAGTAATTAACAGTTATAAACACATGTACATATCCACATGCTCGCTTCTTTTCATGTGTTTTATTTGCTATCTAAACCCAGCTGAGCGGAAATGCATTTTTGTGACTGGAAAACATAATACTCAGGTAACTTTGAGAGTACAAATATATATATATATATGTAGTTCAAACTCTTGCTAACAAAAAATGATTGTCACGCCTAAACTAATTTTCTAGTATTTGACATACCTCATTACGATTTATCTTTTGAAAATAAATTAGTGTTTGTATCATATTACGAACCATGCCTTTGGTAGCTAAGAATGTGGTAAAAGTAATAATTGAGTGATCTGCGTGTCTAATTTAATTGAAGCTCGAGTGGGATTATCACTATAAGCTAAACTAAATTTAAATATCATATTTCAATCAGTATTCAATGTATTACCATCAGATAAGTACGAGTATTGAGAAATTGGGGGAATCTATTCTGCTGCACTGGTTAATGTTCATGTGATAATCAATGCATAAATTAATGACGATTCCGTCTGTATATCGACCTTGATAGGAGCACATGTAGAGATTGATACTAAATGAAGCTGGAATGTGCAAATCTTGGTCCAGCAGTCAAGTATTGGTAAAGTATTTGTCAAGTATTGGTCTAGCAGTCAGTTGACCTATCTGACCTCCAGATATGTCTATCACAACACTAACTGAATAGCATCGCATTGAATCGAAACTTCCAGATGCATACACTGTACTACTACTACTACTACTACTACTACTACTACTACTACTACTACTACTACTACTACTACTACTACTACT
>JAVCKZ010069782.1:0-14012 GCA_034780755.1 Lepetodrilus elevatus
AGAAAGTACAGACAGAACAGCTAGAAAGGAGCAGCCCCCTGTCCAGAATGTGCGTCCAACACTGTCAATGGAACACCGCCTAGATCTCTACAGATATAATCTCTTAACCTAATATATACATAAAATCCCTCTCCTAAATATAATTAATTGAAGCTTACATAAAATGGTGCGGGAGTGACACAACTTCACTTAGAATTATAGCTGGTGTTGTAGGATTCGTCCTGCCATAGTGTAATATTAACAGCAATTTAAATACAATTTGGCACCAGCATTATAGCCAGTTGCCGAAAACACTATCCAGTACCAGTAGAATAATCACATATTGAAAGACACTGGTATTATGGTTATTACTTTTTGTGCCGTCAATATTTGTCTGCTATATTTGTTTCAGTAACAGGAAACTGCCGGACCTTGTTCCACAGCCTATCCTCAAACAGAAGGGGGCCCCCCAGTGGGCCAATAAGATCCTCCGCGAGTACCGTGAAATACTCCACGGCAATGATAGGTCATCGCAGGTACGTTGCTGTGGTATGCATCCAATCATTTGTGGATAAAATGTTACGATATGTATGTATCCAAAGAAAGCGTCATAGAGGAGATAAATGATCGTAACAGTACAAGTCATGTATGGGTGAAAGATTTCCTGCTGTGACGTATACATGTAACATCTTTTGTGAGCACGTGAAATTTTCATATATGAAATATTTGAATTTCCTCAGACATTGAAGCGGAAGTTCCTGTCGCACTGCCACTACCTGACGCTGTACGGGTCCGCCTTCTTCACGGGCACCCTCCTCAGCTCACCACAGGGCAGCCGACCCAGACAGCACGCTGATGTAAGACCGGCACGCGTACTCGCTGTAGTCGACATCCTGTGGTCGTCAGTAAATTGACTTATCACAAAGCGAAACCCCCTGAAATGTCCAGAAGCATTCTGTCACCTTCAGTAAATTGGCCTATCATGACGCCAAGCCTCCTGAAATGTCTTTCAAGCTTAGCCATGTGCCGAGCATGCAAACAGACTGATAGCGTCGGCCCATAACATCCCTGTTGGCCATTCTTCCACCCACGTGATTCACCATGTCCTGTGTAACTGTGTACCTGAATACCTGAATACCTGAATACCTGTGTACCTGAACACCTGAATACCTGTGTACCTGAATACAACGTTGTCATCTACCTAATGCTTGCCGTACTGGTGTTGAATTTGACGGACATTTCTAAATTGTAAATGAGTCATGCCTCAAATTTAAGCGTATAGTAATAGTTGCTGTATTCTGATTGGCTAACGGGTACTGTTATTAGTCGAACAGTTATTAAGATAATTGAGAATGATCGCTAATGTCCTGGATATCGTTTCTCGAAGCTCTTGTAGCACTCTCGTAAGTGCACGATCCCCATGCATTAGAGATCACTATGAGTCCTTATGGTCTCGTAGTAGATATGAGAGCTTGGAGAAACGATACCCTGTTGTTTGAGATGATCACATGGCTTGTGTATTTTCAGACATCGGGTTTTCAGGCTTTGTGCCATATCGGCATCAACGATGTCGGCATACATTTCATCAGCATGGAGACCAAGGTAATCTAATGAATACATTTTATCTGGGATATTAATAGTAGCAATTTAACCTGCCACAACCTGTCAAGCTGCCTAAACTGACAAGCCGTAATATAAGAAAGAACCTTAAAAGCGGCTCAAAATCGAATTAAGAAATTAATAAAAAAAATAATTAATAAAAGTTTTTCTTTCAAGCAATTATATCTCCTACTCTCCAAACTTTAGGGAATTATCAACTATATCGCTCTACTATATATTCCATCAAAATGTTAAAAATGACTCGCTCACTTGATATTGTATAGACAGCCTCCCAATACATATCTACAGTCCTCCCTATTTTCGCTGCAAGTGGGTTAAAGAATTCCCGCAGTGACGTTAAGCTCTATACACTGACTCGCTTACTGCTGCCTTCTCATTCAGATGATGCTGCTGTCGTACAAGTACTCGGAGATCCTGTGGGAGCGCGAGGAGAACACCATCCTGATCCAGGTGAAGTGGCCGGAGGACCAGCCCAGCCACAACGTGCCCATACAGGTGGTCCGCCTCAGCACGCCACAGGCCGAGCTCATCAACAACCTCATGAAGAAGCTCACTCCCTTGCAGGATGAATGAGGCACCACAGGCCCATGTGATGAATGATGCACTCTCTTGTAGATTGAAGTGATGAATGATGCACTCACTCGTAGATTGAAGTGATGAATGATGCACGGACCAAAGGCCGATGTGATGAATGATGCACCATATGTTTCAAGGATGATTGATGCATCATAGTTCAGTGCAATGAATGATGCATGCATCATAGATTGATGGTATGAATTATGCACCATAGGCCAGTGTGAGGCACATAGCTCGATAGGATGATTGATGCACAATAGCTCAGTGGGATGACGGATGCACAATAGCTCAGTGGAATGACTGATGCACAATAGCTCAGTGGGATGACGGATGCACAATAGAAGACTGTTGTCCTGCAAAGCTCTCACTAATCATTGAGCTGATCAAGAACTATGAGGAACGTTATGGCTATTTGAGACTATGGTTCCTGGAGCATGAGACTATCTAGAGGTCCCTGGACTATGAGACCAATGTCTCCTGAAGTATGATGATCGTTGCAAATGGGTGAAAGATTTCCGCAGTGACGTTACACTCCATATTCACTCACTCACTCCTGAAGTATGAGACAAAGGCTTCTGGAGCATGAAACTATATATTCATTGAACATGAGACTATGTATTCATGGAGTATGAGACTATTAATTATGAGGTTCCTGGAGTGCAGGATCTGCAGCTCATGAAATGTGCCAGAACAATAGGGGGATCGATCGCTGTGGATTGGAGTATTTGTGTTCCAAGTGAGGCTGACAATCAAGTTCTAGGCATCAACACCAAACCAGATTCTGATGATGAGCACACTGGCATCTGGTGAAGAGCCAAACCATTGGATGTCTGTACAGACTAATCTAGCTCATCATAGGCACAATTTCTATGTGTAATATTAATTGCTTTTTGAGAAGTGACAAGTGAGTTTGTCCAAGAGGACGTTGCGCAAACGTTAACCCTATCCCTGCTGGATAAGGCCCAGGCACTGCTCTTTAAGGCATCTCCAGTTGACTTCAACTTGGAAAGAGGCTTTTGATATTTTCAAGATGTACAGCTGATGTTCCCTTGCTCAAGCTGATATGTTCCATGTGATAACTAATGGTTGTGTTCTTAGCTTGTATTAGTCTGGTGCTGTACATATTACCTCGGATCTGGCATAGCACAGCGGGTAGCACGTCGGGGCGCCAATCCCAGGAGTTGTAGTTTGAATCCATCTTCCTTTAGATGGACCACATCACAGATGTGAAACATCTCTATGCGCAGCGATAGAAACTAACTTTAACACTTACTAGCCCGAATAGTGATACAAATAACAAATGTTATGAATTTCTACCAGTCCTTAGAATACCTTTAGCATTGGGAGAAATGAACTGAGCTAGAGGACTACCGGTAGTGTTAATTTCGATCCCTGTATGCGTATTATCATCCTGTTTTTCTTAGCCCTAAGACCTATTCAGGAGCCTGTGAGTACACATGGGGACTTGCCGTCTGAATGAGTTCACTTGACAAGTTAATTAACGTGGTTGAGAGTGATACAGCCGTTTAGTAGGGCAAGATAAGACACCAGCTTGGCAATACTCCGCGTGAGCTTGCGCACTCCTGAACACATCTCGGACTGTTGCAGGTTTATTTATGAACAAATCTATGCAGTATGACTGAAATAATGTGGAAAGCTTTATAACATATTCAAAAATAAGATTTAACTGCAATTATTGTTGCCCGCTTTTAGCTGTTGTCAAAATACCCCAACTTAAGTAATTCAGGTCTGTGTCTTCATTCATTGGATCATATTTGTTCAACAAAGCCCTAAATATAATCTGTTAGCCCTAAATATAATCTGTTAATCAGTCTCATATGTGCAGTACGCCGACTATTAATCCATAACCTATGTCTGCAACAAGAATACAGATCTGAAATATGTGCTTTATGTTATTTGTCATACATGGGAATTGACATATCCAAAGGTATTTCATAAAATGTATTCATGTGGCTATGCTATATATAACTAAGTATACATTATAGTGCTAGATTTGTGTGTGTGATTTCATTGTCAGCGAGGACACTAGGATATATAATTACATTATTATCAATATCGATGTATTTTTTATCTGTCTCCTGATTATCATGTTGATAGATATTTTGTGTAGAATTAATATGGAATTATTCATAATCATATCGTGCAATGAGGCAAGATCTCTACATAATACAGGCAACTGATATTTACTATATCCACTATTGATATCTGTTGGGTGAGGCATAATATGCAAATTAAACTGGAACAACCTTTGTGATGTCATATGCTACCTCGTGCAAGAATGCCCGATGCTGATACAGTGGGGGTATTACGCTCAATGTCCATAGACCCCCCTAAAATAAATTGACATTGCATGGTCATGATGATAAATATATTATTACGCATGTGTCTTTAGATAAATATATTATTATGCTTGTGTCTTTAGATATTGTTAATATTCTGCAACTATGTATTATTCACTGCAAAGTCTTGCATATTACAATGCTTAAATCCAAAATACAGGATAGTGATGATATCTTAGATCTAAAGATACATGGGCAACAATCTGTATTTATTTGATTACATTGATAATTTGCTTTACGAAACGTATCAGAATCATTCCAGCTGAAGGTTATGTTTGTACACAGTACACCATTGTATATAAGTATTGTCAAAGTACATGCTGTGATAACAAACATTTAAGTATTTCAGATATATACCAGTATATACTTTCAAACAATGTATATACTTTCAAACAATGTAATGCAAATCATATTGGTATTTGAAATTTGTACCATAATCAAATATGTCTCCAATCCACCTGCTTGTACGGTGAAGTTCTAAATTAATCTTACAACTAGCATTTAGCTTCTTTTTATTGACGTTATTATTGTTTTTAAATGTAACATTTTAATCAAAGTTTATACCAATGTACCAGTATGTTTACGGTAATGAAATTGTTCATGCTTTCTTAATTTATGCAAGTGACACATAATATACATACATGTACAGTAGACCTCGGATATACTGGCCTCGGATAAACCGGACCTCGCATATAAAGGACTGAATCTGAAGTCCCAGGTCCCATCTAACGCTAATTGTGGCATATGCGTATAAGTTAACTGACTTTGTATATAACGAACTCGTTGGGACCGGCTATTTCTGTCCGTTATATGCGAGGTCTACTGTACATGGTATGTGTACACATATGCAACATATTAACCCTGTTCCATGATCAAATTGTTTTGTTAACCATGTATTGTTATCAACGTCATTTTCTGTGGTAAACACTGAACAGAGATACTGTATCACATGCTGTTGTACAAGTGTCAATGTTATAGTTCTAATATATATTGTTTGTCAATGTTGTCATAATACAATGGTCTTTCATTAAAGGCATAATATCACAGTTGATAGGCCTGTATAATGGACAAATTACTTTCGATCTCAGACTAATTACGCTTGATTTATCCAACTAAAAGTTGTTATTTGCGAGAAAACGTTGCCGTTGGGTATTATATATTTTAAAGTTTTACCACTGAGTTATGTCCCCTTGCATTGACACAATGAAACAAATAACAATATGACCATATTCAGGTTGTCTATCAGCAGACTACAGGGGGTTGCAGTGGATAGTTGTCTACCAAAAAGTGGTGGAAAGGTTTTTGGAAGTACAAACATGGTTTTATGTACAGTATCAAGTGAATGTATTTTGCAGTTGTAGCTAAGAACTAGTCCAAAACAACCATAAATATCTGTAATATTATGCCTTTAACACGCTGACCTGTTTGTTATGTGGTTTGTGTTGAATCATTTAACACGCTGACCTGTTTGTTATGTGGTTTGTGTTGAATGATTTAACACACTGACCTGTTTGTTATGTGGTTTGTGTTGAATGATTTAACAACACTGTAAGTGTTGTGATTTGAAGAGTTTATCGATGAACGGTGAAATCTACATTTGTTAAAACCACACACACCTTTAACCCTCTCCCTGCTAAAGGCAACCGTTGATGCCCTAATAAGCCGTGCTTTTGCCTACTCCAGCAGGGAGAGGGTTAAACAGAACTTGTACTTCCTGTTTTATATTTCATGCAATATTCTGCATCAGAATGTATATACTATATTTCATAAGATTATTTACATCTTGAAAGGGCCATCCTTAATATATTAAAATATATTCTTCATGTAACATTACAGTAGTTTTATAAGTAGTAATGCTTTCCTTAGTTAACAGTATGAATTAATGATCAGGCCATAGTTTGCCTTGATATCGTATAGCACTGCTTGTAACTTGTATTAAATATGAAGTAATGTTATAGAGATTTTGCTAACTCTGCAATGTTAATAGTGCTCTCATTCAATTAATCATTCATTCAATCATTCAATCATTCATCCATTCATCCGTCCAGGGCAGAGCTCAATAACAGGCACGGTTGAGAAGTTTCTTGAATGCTTGTAAAAACCTGCAACAGCTTGCAAAATGTGTTGTTTAAGTGTAAACCTCTATGCAACTAAGCAATGTGTTCAAGATTATGATCAAAACGCTCACAACGAGTGCCAAAGAGTATTCTTGACCACAGTTATTGAACACACCCCATTATTGTTATGTGGAAATGTGTGGCAAGATTATAATAACGCAGTTGTTAGCAAATTTGATCATGACATTTTAATCCCATCTTTCCCTTGGTAGCCTTTGTAAGTTTGAAGAATAGTTTCACATGTAAGGTAGATTAGGATGCAGTGTAGTTATCTCCCTTAGTTCATATGTACCATCCATGACTTGTGAATCTTGCATATATCTAACCCTGGTATTTTTTGCATGGTTGCCACTCATTATTAATTGATGACAATGATAAAACTGAAATATAATATGCGAGGTCTCCCTCCATCCCTCATCCTCCCATCCCTTCCCATGTCCTCCCTTCTCCGTCATATCTCCCTCCCATGTGATCCTGACCCCTTCCCATGTCGTCCTGACCCCTTCCACATCCTCTGATCTCCTCCCCATGTGATCCTGTCCCCATCCCTACTCTTGCAGGCCTGTGTGTATAAGCCATGGCCATGAAGAGTATTTTTGTGGCGTCATCAATTTCTATGTGTATATATGTGGATATTCTGCTGATCATGACTCGCAATGTGACTGCAGTCAATAAGTAAATGGGAATAAATATTTACATGCTGATGCTTGTCTGTTCTTTCTTGAATGTGCTGAGAAAAGAAGATTAGAGATCTGTTGTAAACTAAATATTAAATTATTCAGATTCTTATGCAGTTGAGAAGAATCTCAAAGGATGTAATGGTAGACATTACACATTGTGATGACATGATTTTTCATTGGGTTTAATATTAAAATTATCAAGTTTAGATATATCTTGTATCTATGACCATGTCCATGACAACACAGGTTTGTCATCTGTGGTTCGAAGGATACTTTGACAACTACTTGAGATCAATTTGAGTACGATAGCAAAATACTAATGACAATGAAGTATATAAAGTAATTTAATTTACATTCACTGGATCGTGGTAAACTGAATATCGAAGATCAAATACAGTAGACCTCGCATATACCGGCCTCGGATAAACCGGACACTCGCCTATAACGGACTGAATCTGAAGTCCAGGGCATGTATTCTCAAAACTTCTTAGTGAGAAAAGATCTCTTCAAAAAATTAACATTAGCAGAAACCCAGTTACAAACGTCTTAGGACTTACGAAGTTTCTAGAATACAGACCCTGGTCCTGTCTAATGCTAATTACGGAATATGCGTATAACAGACTTCGCATAAAAATAGCAAACATTGAACCATAGGTGGATGTTCAAAGCAGTAAGCATTGCCCATGCTGGATGAATCACGAATGCTGGAAGAATAGGCTACTAGTACTATACCGGTATACATGTTGGGCTGCTTAATGAAGAAGTTATAAGCTGTACATGATTTGAACTACGTTGGCTAGTTCCGAATCACGTTTCCCCGCTGCAAGCGAAGCGAATACATAAATGCCAGCTGTTCTTTTAATCATAGGTGATATATCAATGAATACATTGATAGTTACAGGTTGTAACTGCTTCTAATTGTAATTGATTTATTTATTTATACGAATTAAACAAGATTCGGAACTAGCCAACTCACTGTACAGCTAGGGGATTCTCGAGCTACTCAAAAACAATGATAATGTACTAGCTGCTAAATGCAAAATTATACTAACTGGGACCGTGATCTCTACCTTTGGCAAATATACAATATTAAACCAATTAATACCACCTGTAAGTAGATTTATTGCTATGGTTTTGTCTTCAAGTTGAAGTTGATTGAAGAACTTCGATTTCGAAGACAAGTTCAGACATGACGTGATAACATAAAATATCTTTATTTCAACCAAGTAGCAAATAGCAAGGAGATTATTACGTCAACTATCAATTTTATGTTGCCTGATACCTTGATGAAAGGTGGTTTGGTTGTGACAATCTCCAAGTTGAGGAATATTTAAACGTTTTACTTCTTTTGAACCGATCAGTAGAAAGAATTTGCCGCCATGATGTAAACATTGAGCGATTTTGAAATCTTGTTAGTAATTGGTCCGTTTTGAATGACGCTGGCCAATGAAATTGGAGCTTTCTGATTGTTTGCGGGAGATAATCGAGGAATAATGGCTGATGTTGGCTACCGCTAAAAAATATACAATAACCTATTTTAACCCTCTCCCTGCTGGATTAGGCATGGACACTGCTCTCTAGGGCATGTCCGGTTGCCTTCAGCAGAGAGGGTTAAATTGTCTTTACTAAAAACTGAATGTGTCGTATCTGCTATTAGCCTGGCTGTATTTGCTAACCTAATTATTAAATACATGTATATAATAGTGTTATATATTTTACAATGTTGTTCATTTAATAAAGCCCATGCTTTTGTTTAACTTTCTCCCTGCTGAATAAAATCAAAGTGTTCTATTTCTGCATGTGATCGGGCAAGTTAAGTCGCCTTCAGCAGGGAGAGGATTAATTCATAAATTGTCAGGTTCGCTTTATATTTTCATGAAAACGTGCTAAAGCCCCAGAAGATGCTGTTTGTGCACCATCATCAACATATGCATTGATGATTTAAGTGTTTTAAACATTTCCACTGTATACATTTTATTGTTGCTGTTTGGGTTTTCATGTCACTACAGATTCATACAGTTTGTACATCAGATTTTCTGTTCATACCTCAATGACCATACGAAATACTGTGGTAATTCCTTAACTGAAGATTAGTACCATTTAATCTACAGGTTCAAAACAAAATTATTGTATCGTACATATTTTTACCAATACACAAAGTTTTATGTTTCAGGGGCGAGTTTCACGAAAGGGGTGTATATTTATGCCGGACATAAATGACGCGGATTTGCTTGTATTACGTCATTTTCGTTGATTGCATTACGTCATTTACGTCCAGTGTAAATATACACCCCTTTCGTGAAACTCACCCCAGATGTCTACATGGTTTTCTTTATCATAGAAAGATATTTAGTTTCAAATTCAAGTTCAAGTTCAGCTCATGTTCTTTAGAACCACCTATAATCAAACTTGCATTTATTACTTATTTTGTCTTTCCTTTTCCGTTGTGACTGTGCAGCATATTTCTGTAAACAAACATCAAGAAAACAAAAGAACATTTTCATTCAATTGATTTTTATTTAAATTTTACCAACCAATTATTTATGAGCATTCTGAACAGACATTTTTCTTTATTCGTTGTTGTCATCACACTCAACATGTTCATAAATGAAAACATTAATAGGCACTTGAAAAGCATAAAAGGATGCAGCTGTTGGGAATGTAGTTCAAATTCAATATTGGCTCGTTCTATTTATGGAATTGGCCATATATTGATGTCAATTCATATTGTGCTGATATGTAGTAGTAAGTATAATTCAGATGTTGGTAATGTAGTTTTACCCAATCAAATTGCTCCTTGATACAAGGGGAAAAAATTGAATTCATTTATTAAACATTTTGATACATGCATGTGTTTAAACAGTCTATAAAAAACATTTCTAAAATCAATGACTTGAATAAATATGGTACAGTCAAGGCCTCCGATTGAACATAAATACAATATCTTTGATATTTCATAATTATATTATATATACATGTATATATGCATATGTATGTAAAGATTAATATACAATATAGGTGTCATCAGTTAATACTGTAAATAACAAAATGAATGCGTCACTAATTTAACCCTCTCCCTGCTGAAGGCGACTGAAGTTGCCCAATCACATGCAGAAATAGAACACTTTGATTTTATTCAACAGGGAGAAGGTTTTTAATGCAACCTCTATATTTTAGATGTAAATGTGACACCAATAAAATGCATACTGCCATGTCTCCTTATATGTATTTTATTTACCGGTCTTACTTTTAATGGTCACATTTTTTGCATTAATATTCTGCTAGCATTAATTTCATGATTTACAGTATTTATGGTTGAAAGACAGATACTACCCGGTATACATGTATAAATATATTCAATGGAGGTATATGTTGTAAAATCAATGACACAATTGCTGCAAGTTTGTTTATTTCTTTATCTAACAGTAGTGAAATGAAGTGCAAGCCCATATGGTACCAAGGGAGACTGCTGGAATGACACAGTTAGTGACACAGTTCTGAGTTTGATTTATAAAGACAAAATGATCAATAGACACTGGCCATGTGACCTAATACAGTACTAGTAGCCACACAATCCTTCTAACAACCATTGAGCATGAAGATTCACATAACTCACTGCACAGATTCATAACAATAGTGTATTGAAGAACCCTGTATTGAAGAACCCTGTATTATTGTCATTAATTCCAAAAAAAATAAAAAAAATATTCCTAGCAAATCCCTGTCCGCGATTGCCATGTTCTTTTTATTAATTAATATTTGTACCTCATATGTCGAGGTTCTCTGCTTCAGTGAATAAAGGTTCTGTTCCGGCGACTGTAGAATTACCTGTTCAAATTTGCATATAAAAATAAATGGAGAGACTACAGTATTTCCAGATGGAAGGAGAATTTGAAGGATAAGTTCAAATTGCATTGTTACTAGTTCATCTTTTGCATAAGTAAGATTTGCATATATTTTGGCTAGAGGCTAAGCAACTTCAATTACATAATTAATAGTCCAGGCAAAATATTATTTGTAACAATGTTGATAATTCAAATATTAAAGGCATAATCACAAACACTAATGCTAATTTTGGACTAGCTCTTAGCTACAACTGCAAAGAACATTCACTTGACATATATTACCCGGTAATGCATGTTTGTACTTCCAAAAAGCTTTTTACCACTGTATGCCAGAACAAATTCCACTGCAACAAATGGTGATTATATATATGCCTTTAACTGGTTTCCTACAAAAACAATGCAAAACTGATTTTTGTTTTTAAATGTGCACATGGTATTTATAAGTTCAATAGATTCTCGTAAAATATTATCATACTATTAATTACTGTAATTAATACAAATTACATGAAGTTCCAAGTGATCATTTATTATGAAACTGACAAATACAAAATTAAAAAATTAAAGTCTTAATTATTCAGCTTTTTCCACTCAACTATCATAGTTATGAATTATTTGGCAGCATTTCATGACTATGATAAAACACTAAACATATCTAAAACAATTATTAATTTTTCCCTAATGCTGAAACATGATATTTTCACACAATACTAAACAACATTTATGTTAAAGTCGGGATATTTTTCGACTGGTTTCATGTTTCTCTCTGGAAAAGGCAACAGGAATGTCTGCTCACTTGGCCGACAGCCTTCTGACCCTCGTCGTTTCTGGAGCTTGGAGGTGTCGCACTCAACAAAATTAAACTTCTTGTCCATGCATAGCTCCACCTCTAAGAAAAGCTGTCGTTTGGTTTTCTGCAAATTAAAATTTTAAATAAATTAAGTGGAATTAGCAGCATTTGCCCTAAAGAGCTGTACCTGTGCCCAATCCAGCAGGGAGAAGGTTAAAGTTACCATCAAGTTACGCCATTTCAAACATGAGAGGCCAGCCCTATGACAAGGTCTGAAATAACAACTAGACCAAACTACACTCTTGCTAGTAAATATGAAATGTGGAAGTTTGTTGAGGTCATTCAGAATGTTTGCATATCTAATTTACTCACCCTGCTTACGTGGCATGAAAAAGCATAGCAAATTAATTTTTATGCATACATATGGTATGTGCTAATTTACACCCCTGAGCAAATGTGTATGTGAACACCTATGACAAATGCTATCTCTTTCATGTGAATAACAGTCTTGTATTGTGGAAACGTACACGGTCATAGCCACAATTCAGGGTGGGGGTTGTTCCAAAGTATTCCTTCAACATCTGTATAGTCTGAGTTACCTACAATAGAAAATTAATAGTATTGAATTTAGACATGCATTATCCAATCAAATCGCTAGAATCTTGGCATATTTTGGATAATATAGTTTATCTTTGTCAATCAATTTCTGCAAACTATTGATTTTTTTATGTCCTCGATCAATTATATATGTTATCAGCAATAAGGAAAATTAGGCAATAGCGTTAATGCCTAGGTAACAAGGTACTTCCAAGGGTTCATTTAACGCTAATGCCCAATAACAGTGATTATGATTGGTATCTTATAAGGTGAAACAATGTAGACATACATATTTATCTGATACTTCCAATAAAAATAATGTAACCGAAAAGGTTCAGGGTACGTTATCATTTATTACTGTATGGTTCCGGAATGGTGATAATTACTGTTTGTTATACAAATATCATAAGCATAACTGCTTTTTCGAAATCTTCTTCTGTGACCATTAGAGCCAAGGCAAAACTTCGTGAAATTATCTTGATAATTCAAAACATACCAAACAATCCGTCTGTGGATAACCTTATTACCTAGGCATTAACGTTATTAACGGATTGTCCTTATTGCTGCTAACATATACACGGTGACGATCAACACCAGGCTTGCCTATTGTAGTACTTCCATCGGCCCATGCAGGTATGAAGTATGTCGTGCCCATGGTATCAACAGGTAGTATCAACAAAGTGGCCTCTGTGTACCCCGTCATTAGAACTGCCAGGGTTACTTCCCTTGCACTCAAAACGAGGATTGTCTGGTCAGTGTTGGTCGAGTTGTATGGTAAGTCAACTTTTGTAGTCATTCCAAATACCGCAGTTCCCTTTCAACAAAATGTAGCAATAATTATAAATGTTAAATTACTAATCGTATCAAGTTGTCATAGTTGTGGGAAATCGATGCAATTTATTGAATATAGACTACCATAGAACAATGTAATAAAACCAATAATCCATAGCTATATATAGCAACTATTTAATATTCTAAAGTGTCATACAGCACACAGCGATTTCGTTCCAATGTTATTTCCATAGATTTATGGTAAGGGCATTTTTATGATACGCATCTGAGAGGTAACTTCATTTGGAATACAACAATCTATAGTTCCATAGTAACCTCAGATAAACCTGAATACACTGATCAGATATAATTTCTTAAATTCTTGGAAAGTAATGCGAATTACGTATGTGTAATAGGCCGTGAAATATTGACAGGGTTCCAATTCGTGACGGTAGGTTACGCAAATAGAATTACACGGAATTGGATGGGAAATCCCCGGTCTACCATATGAAGTTTGTTTCCTTCTTTGCATAAGCGTACATGCATGTAAGTAAGTATACGGACGACCATGAAATAATTATGTCAACAAACCGTGATTGTATGCCTTTAAAGGCATAATATCACAGTTGATTGACCTGGATAATGGACAAACGAATTTCGATCTGAGACTAATTGCGCTT
>JAVCKZ010069793.1:0-14008 GCA_034780755.1 Lepetodrilus elevatus
GAGTATACATTTTCAAAAAATGTCAAAATCATTAAAAATCGAAAAATTGATACGAAACGCCATTGACAAGGGCTAAGTAAACACCAGCCCGCGGTAAAAGTTTGAGGTCTGATAGGCCTGAGAACCTTTTCCAAGGGCGAAGAGGAGGTTATTAAACATATTAACCTACACCATCAAGTGCTGCGATATTCCCGCCACGACGTAAAACATTACGGTAATTCAATCAATTCAATCAAAGCTAAGTTATTAATTCATTTTAAAATTACATTCGTTGTATACAGCGTGTAACAAATCCCAACAACCCCAGTGATGACATAATTCCTGTTGATTTTATTCAGCACGCTACGTAAAGTCACGATATTTAAATTCAACAGGGAGAAGGTTAAAAGAGAAATTCCCCAAACAAAAGTTAGCTACGGCCCTGACTAAATCACCTTATTATATATTTATACAGACTGAATCTGATGTGTTTTTTATATTTAATATTATTATTATATTATTATTTACTACAATTATTCTATTTAATTATATATGTAAATATTTAAAATAACTACAGTGCATTGCCAAAAATCTGTGTTAAACATTGTAATGAACATTGCGGAGACCGGTACATATGTACGCGAGATCTTTGTATTTACTTATGTTATAATTATGATCAGTGCAGGATTGGTCTTGGTGTTATATTGATCCACTGAAATTTCATAATCTCGAATTCTTAGTTATATTTTTTAACCTACCAACTGATATGAAATTATGTTGTTTTTATCTTTTTACAAATACACATACCAAACCAAACCAAACATCAATTTTCACACAAAAATGTCAACTAGAGAATTAAATAACTATGACCTAAGTTTAGATAAAAAGTATTCAAAGAGTTCGTTAAAAGTCACATCTCTAATAAAATGAGAATCCACTTGTCACTAAGGTTTAATGTCTTTAGATATCGTCTTTATCCTACACTTAGTGATAATCTTTGTATAAAGGCATAATATCACAGTTGATTGACCTGTATAATGGACAAACTAATTTCGATCTGAGACTAATTACGCTAGATTTATCCACCCAAAAGTTGTTATTTACTGATGTACTTAGTCCCCAGTATTTATAGTTATCAACATATTAATGTTTTATATGAATATAGGGAACATTCCGCTATTTATCTTGTCTTTGATGCATCAACTGAACTATGAAGGAATTGCGAAAAAACGTTGTCTATGGGTTTTATATGTTTACGTCGTACCACTGAGTTATGTCCCCTTACATTGACATAATGAGCAAATAACAATGTGACTATATTCAGGTTGTCTATCAGTATGTGCACTTGGTAATCAGTGGAATAGATAGTGGTCTACCAAACAGCGGTGGAAAGGTGTTTGGAAGTACAAACATGATTTTATGTACGGTATGTCAAGTGAATGTATTTTGTAGTTGTAGCCAAGAACTAGTCCAAAACAACCATAAATATCTGTGATATTATGCCTTTAAAAGGACGATTCCAAAAAGACATGACCATCATTGAATATGGCATTGCTATATTCCATATCTGGAATTGTTATGTCACTCATAATACAGAAACAATTAAAATTATTTAGTGTTTGATATTAATATGGCCGTACTCATTTCTTTGCAGGATCCTACACAGACGGAGCAACCGTAAGTACGGAAATACGATTACGCAACTTGACCATCTCATCCCATCTTACTGATAACTTGTTTCTGTTTTTTTTTAACCATTGACATTGTAATGGATATTCAAACACTGTGGAAACCACAAGAATGGTATATTCAGTATAGGATAACATCCTAGTAACAGACGATTCGTGAAAAAGAATGTCCGAGCCCTGCGAGGGGCGAGGGCATTGGTTTTCACGAATTGTCTGTTACGAGGATGTTATCTGACTTAAAATACAGCACAAATATTGCACGTGCGCGTCGCGAGACACGCACACACCATGTGCCATGCACGGTGCATGGTCACGTCGTGAAGCACGTGCTGTTGCTGGATAACTGCGACTCTTTCAAAAGACTTTATGAAGTTTGGTTACATTCTTTGTATCCTGTATAGCTCAGGTGGTAGAGCGTAGAACTCGTAGCCAGAAGTCTCGAGTTCGGTCCTGACTGTAGTCAAGATCTTTTTCAATATGTGAATCGTGGTACACTGCAATTTGAAATGTTCCAAGTCCACACTATCTCAAATGATGTATTTCAAAATTGTACATTCCTGAATAATAATATACAGAAACTGTAGATTCGTGAAAAATAATCGACAGATTTCCAATGGACGAAAATGGCGGCTGTATTTTAAGTATTGGTATCATTCTGATTCATTGTTTTTATTGACTTTTCAGCAATATCTTTTACTTATTACATGCTAAAAGAAAACATTTTTATTATATTGTGTGTGAAAATTATTATTATTATTATTATTATTGTTGTTATTATTATTATTATTATTATTATTATTATTATTATTATTATTATTATTGTGTCTAGAAAATTGTTAAATATGCCTTTTGAATATTCTTTGAAAATCTTCAGAAAAGAGGAAGTTTATTTGACAGTAAAAGCTGACGTGTATTCGAACTTTAAAACTTGATTGTAAATAACTCCGTGTTTTTCATAGAATTTGAACACTAGCTCCTTCAATACGGTAACAGAAATATTGGAATTGCATTCTGCCGCTTGAAATGCCGGTCTTTGTTCTCGCGTGACAGATACATTAATGGCCAATAGCTGGTGTCGGGAACTCTATTCACATTAAGGTGGCCTGAGGTAACACTGCCGAGTAACTTATTAGCCGAACTGAATGGTTTTGTTTGCTTGTCGGTCTCAAGACGTGTAACCAACTTGAAATGTTGGTAATATCGATTTGCATCTCGGATACGAGCATTGCGCCGACAATACCCTAGGATACACACATTGCAGAAATCCGTATTTCAAGGTTGTATCCCACTGGAAAGATTGGACACTTGAAAAGTCTCCTAAATTAATCGAATTAGCTTGACAGCATTTGGAGTGTCAATTTATTCGTTCCCGTAACAATCGGTTTAAGGGTGGTTCTTGGATTCCTTCGTCACGTACGGGTGAAAGATTCCCGCTGTGACGTAAAACAATAATTCACTCACTCTTAGATTCCCTTCTCCAGTAGTGCGCCGTAGGAAGGTTTGATGTAGTGAGACGGCCACTGACAGTAGTTGTGTTAACATGGTAGATGGATGTGGAGGTGTTATTAGGGGAAAGTGTCTACAATAGCCACACCAAATAGTCCCTTCCTTCTGAGGCTCTAAAACTCTTTCTTGACGCAAGTGTGCTACTAATGGAAATGTACGGCCCTATCTCCGTATAATAATTGCGCCAATGAAAGCGATACACAGAAAAGCAATTTCCAAGTAAGCTTAAACTGCTATGCTGTGTCGCCACTTTGCTGTAGGGGAAGATCTCTGTAAGGGGAAGATCTCTGTAGGGGAAGATCTCTGTAGGGGAAGATCTCTGTAGGTGAAGATCTCTGTAGGGGAAGATCTCTGTAGGTGAAGATCTCTGTAGGGGAAGATCTCTGTAGGGGAAGAAGGGGAAGATCTCTGTAGGTGAAGATCTCTGTAGGGGAAGATAGGTGAAGATCTCTGTAGGGGAAGATCTCTGTAGGGGAAGATCTCTGTAGGGGAAGATCTCTGTAGGTGAAGATCTCTGTAGGTGAAGATCTCTGTAGGGGAAGAAGATCTCTGTAGGGGAAGATCTCTGTAGGGGAAGATCTCTGTAGGTAGGGGAAGATCTCTGTAGGGGAAGATCTCGGGGCTATGGAAAACCAAATCTTTCTAAATTTACACTTTTAGTTAAAAGTGATGAGATTTTTTTTGGGGACGAACATTTTTGAACATATGTCATAACATGGATGATTTATGCTGGAATTGTGAACTTTTCGTTTTAACCCTCTCCATGTTGGAGGCAACGGGAGATTCCCTATTGAGGTGTGGCAGTGCCCAATCCAGCAGGGAGAGGGTTAATAATGGAATGTGGTTTGAATGGCAACTAAAAGTGCTGATGTGTGGGTGGCGGAAAGAGCTATGTTTGTACTTTGTAGGATTATATAAATAGGCATGCAATAACTGTGGACTATTGAAGACAGTAACTTTCCCTGAATGAGTAGCGCGTAGTATACCAGTGTCAATAATGGGTGTCAGGTGAATTGGATTACATGTATCATTTATTCTATTGTTTTCCCAGATAGAAAAAAAAAATGCTTATAGATATACAGCAGTATTGTAATGTTAAAAAAATACATTACAAATTTATTTTATTTAAAAAAGTTACATCCTTGCTTTGTTGCTTTTGCCTTCCAAATCTACATGACAACTGACTTTTCAGCATTACAGAATAAAGTTATTACAGTTTCATATAGCCTATGTTTGCAATATAACATATTAAGGCAATTCCATTGGCTTAGAGCCGAGTTCAATGACTGGATTGGGTGTTGATTGTTGTGACAATGCGGCTATTGCCAGTTATTTGTACCATCCTCATCAGCAGTGATTAGATGGTAAACAAGGCAATGATTAATAATGAATGAAAGTATACTGTGTAGGACATGAGAACACTGTGTAGGACATGAGAACACTGTGTAGGACATGAGAATACTGTGTAGAGAATCTGTCTAGGACATGAGAACGCTGTATTGGACGTGTGTCCATCAAGTCAGGCAGCCATATTTGTCTTCTTAGATTAGCTAGCTCCGAGATGAAATTGATGGCGCAGAGGTTATGCTAAAGTTGGCTTGTGAAATGACGAGCGCCATGCCTGTTTGGCTTTCTGGAACAGTGTCACTGAGGATCTTCAGCTGCCAGTAATGGACGCTAGTCTGATTGGGCTGATTTGAAATTAAGGCTTGTATGAAGATGTCACTTTGTGGCTTTGTCAGACAGCTGCCCGTAGGCGAACAACACAGACTCTCCTGTACCTACTCTCTTGTACCTACTCTCCTGTACCTACTCTCTTGTACCTACGCTCTGCTGTACCTACGCTCTCCTGTACCTACTCTCCTGTACCTACTCTCTCCTGTACCTACTCTCCTGTACATACTCTCCTGTACCTACTCTCCTGTAATACTCTCCTGTACCTACTCTCCTGTACCTACTCTCCTGTACCTACTCTCCTGTACCTACTCTCCTGTACCTACTCTCCTGTACATACTCTCCTGTAAATACGCTCCTGTACCTACTCTCCTGTACCTACTCGTCTGTAATACTCTCCTGTAATACTCTCCTGTACATACTCTTCTGTACATACTGTCCTGTACCTACTCTCCTGTACATACTACTCTCCTGTATCTACTCTCCTGTACCTACTCTCCTGTACCTACTCTCCTGTACATACTCTCCTGTACCTACTCTCCTGTACCTACTCTCCTGTATCTACTCTCCTGTACATACTCTCCTGTACCTACTCTCCTGTACCTACTCTCAGTAATCGTCGGTGTTTTCGGTGTTTGACAAGTATTTTAGATTCTATCACATGAGTTTCAGAGCCTGGATGGTTCTCATCACGATGTTGTGGATTCTGGTAATTCAATTTACATTCATACAAGGTTAATGACATCAACAAGTCTCTTTTGTATGTAAATGTAAATAAATATCGTGATTGAATAATTGTATTTCTTTGAATCAATTCACCTGCAAAGTGAAGAGACTTTCATTCTTCTGTAGTAAGTTCCATTCATAGATGATTGTCGTATACGCGTATTATGAAGTTCACTTACAGTAGATTCCATTCACAGGTTACTGTTGTATACTATCAAGTTTGTCAAAGCATGCTCATTTGTGGCTCCATCTAGGAAAACTATCGTGAAACATTTATTTCATTGTAAGTATCACAATCCAGAATATATACTGATAGAAAAAATTAAAGGAACGCATGTATTGTAACACGTCATTGATGCTAAGCGGTTTTATAACTTTTCCAATATAATTATTATGCCCAAATTTCACAGTAATCTTTCTTTGCTCGTGTAGAACATGATACAATGAATAAATTACCCATATATCAAAATGTGATCTTTATTAAAAGTACATTTGAAACTGTTATTCTGAAAATAACACCTGATTTTTAAGTTCAAAATTACAGGCTATTGGTATGTTTTCAGGAGGAATATCGATATAACAAGTTGCTTATACACGTAAACAAGTCCAACAGGATAATTTCTCGACAATAAATGGCTGACTTTGGCAACACGATGAATCTGACTTGCTCTTGCGGCATCAAGAAATCTGCTCTTTGCTGGCGTATTCATTTCCTCATCCTCGGGTCGCTAATGTGGTGTCCTGTGACAGCAGCTGGTATCGACACATTCCGCGATCTCGCTCATCGCTACTGGATACAGCAGTAAATTACAGATAAACTGATATTCGCAAATACTGAGGTGTTTTTTTTAATGAGAAACTAAATTCCAATAATTGGAACCGAAATTATTTATCAATTTGTCTGTCAGGGCATGATCCTTCTTGATAGAATTATTTTTATCGGAGCGAAAAAATTATGAACTCGATTTCCTGGTTGATGCTTAAATTTCTGTCGTCATTTTCATAATCGGGAATCAGTTTCACAAACTGAGTTTAGCTGTCTGCATGTAGTCATTGGTTGTACTGTTTAAAACTGACTTACAAAATGCTTTGTGAAAAAATGCTTTGTGAAACTGCATCTAGGATAGATGGTATTTGTCATTCCCACTCGATTCGTCAAACTTTTTGTCTAAATGGAGACTACGTTGATTATTCATTTTACTTTCCAGAATAAGGAAAGAACGCAATTTGCATAATGCTGTCTTTGACAGACAGCTAACACAATTTGTTACATAATGTGCAGAGATGCATTGACTATTCCTATTTCATTGGATTACTTGGAAATAGATTTATCTGTATTTTGGAATTTTGGGGTACAGCAATTCAGTATCGAATTCTTGCCAAATCAAATAAGAAATTGTGAACATTTGATTACCAGTTTTGTGAAAGAAAGTGCTCTTATCAAAAGTAGAGGTCACATTTCCTTAATATCTGAAGAATCAAGCATAAATGAATACTGCATAATTCCACAAACGGGAACCATATTGTCTGCATCATTTACTGGAAATGCTAGTGCAATCATGAAACAGTATAGGTTAAGCAAATTTCTTCAATCTCTTTACGACAGAAAAAAAATCACCATGCGTTTCTTGATTTTTCATTTCCACCAGCAACATCAGTGATGACTTGGTGTATTGGCTACATTGGGTTCCCTGGAGTTGCTGTTGAGGTCCATCACCGGGGTTTAATATGTCTCGGGATCTGCCAACCAGCAACATCTGAGCTTTACTAAAAAATGTAATTACATTGCATCCATTTAGATGAATTGCAGAAGCAAGCACCTGTCTGTGGGCCCAATGCTGACAGTGTTTATGGACAACTAACAGAGCTGTCTCTCGGTGGGGACTATCTGTGTACTGTCCTCAATTCTTCCTCTCTGACATGAACGTTTGGCATTAGTTTTCATTTCATCTCATTGGTATAATTGCAGTCTCATAAATCAATGCGTGAAAATTGAAACATGTTGCTTCCGAACGTTAGAAAGTCGATGCAGTTCAAGAAAAAGAAGGCAGCATACATATTTAATAAATTGGTGTGTTTTTTATGAAGCACTGTTTGCCCCAGGATATTCAGTAGGGATATGTGTGTGCTGTTTTTTTCTTCTTTTCATTTTTCTTTCATTTTGTATTCAAAAGCAACCTTTCTATATTGTTACAGCGGTCTATATTTTGTTATTGCTTTGAACTGGTCAGATTCTGATATACGTTTTTATATAAATATTCTCATATTAGGGTGGAGTACTAAATACATTAGAAGGCGATTGATGTGGGTTTGACATATGTTCTACACAGTTGACGCTTGCCATCAAACATTGCGGACTTGCCGCCCCAAACCACTGAAATTTTCCTTTGCGAACCAGAATATATCACATAATGGCACAATGACACATGGATGTATTTTCCCGAGAAACCTGATTTTTTTTTTAATCCTTGACACAGATTTTAGTTTTATGTTTTAAGTACGAGCCACACGTTCCAGAGACCTGTCCTCCTGTGACAGACTTAGAGTGCACCGGCACGAAGGCTGCACAAAACAAATGCACTTTTCGTAATGTTTTGGAATAAATGGATATTATAATTTTTCCTGACATTAAGCTAAGAGAAGCTGTACTAAAGTCCTGTGGGGAATACGCACTACGGCTCCCGGTGATAATAACTTGCATGATTGAGATGCCTGTCCAAATACGCATCTTTTTTTTTATAACCAGGGTGCCGTTCCAGATAACGATGGTAAGGCTGCGAGAGTTGTAACTGTTACACGCGTGTAGTGAGTTACGACTCTCGTAGTGCTAAGATGGTTATGTAGCAGTGCCCCCATGAGCTGTATTAGAGCTGTGTATGAACTGCGTGTAGATCTGACATCTGGATATCACATGCCCAGTAGTAGCCTGCGTTCTACACACACCGCTAGCTCGATGCTCGTCATCTAAGCAAATCCCATTTACCCAGATTAATGCAAAGCAAAACATTGGCATCGATGCCGAAGTAAGATAAGTACTACAGCAGGATTCACGTGACGACCGATATTGATGCTCATCACCCAGAGAGCAGGTGTATTTTGTAACAAGCTCATTGATTGGAGGAAATGTGCCCCGTCTGCTTGGTTCGGCTGCCGTCTGCTGCTGGTATTGACGGAATCAATGGCAACATGTGACCGCTCCGATTCCGAGACCGATTCCGGCTCCAAGGATTGTCGGTTCCATCTCGGGTCCAGTTGAGTAGCTGGTTACTGTCCGGACTGCAACGGTGGAATTCCGTTCCTTTGACGCCGTGATGATGTAGCGTGCGATGCAAGGAGTTCCACTAGCTGTCAGGTAGGGAGTTTGAGATGTCAGAAATTCGTTCTTGACGTTAACAGTGTAACGGCTGTCTTGAGAACTGTCATGTGGATGTGAATGGATAACAAGCTTTCTTAGCGTTGATAGCAGGATTGAGATGGAGGAACTTTATTTTCCAATTGCATCCTTCAAGGCACATCGATTATGTTGTGCAGGAATTACAAGATTGTTGTGCAAGTATAATAAGATTTATGCAAAAATTACAAAATTGTTGTGCAAGTGTTTTTAGATTTGTGCAAGAGTTGCACGATTGTTGTGCAAACGTTCATATTTATTTTGGCCAGAATTGCGCAATTGTTGGCAAGTATCATAAGATGTGTGCAGGAATTACCGCATTATTGTTAACCTTCTCCCTGTTGGATTAGGCACAGTCACTGCTCTTTAGGGCTTCTCTGGTTGCCTCCAGTATGGAGAAGGTTACAGTATTACAAGATGGTTGTGCACAAATTTCAAAACTTTTCATCAAACCATTTGCACTGATGTCTTTTATTCAGTAGGTTACAGGCACAATCAAGTTTGCGTCCAAGCATAGCATTTATGATATGAAAGTTGTTAATTTAATCCTCATAACTGACAAAATGATAGAACATACTGCTATTACTTTTAGTATTTTGGAGGCAACCATAAATGCCCTATAGAGAAAATGGTTTGATTAATCAAGCAGAGAAAAGTAATCGAGAAACGCAATTTGTTTTTCAATACTCCCAAAAAAGAACTGTTCCTCGGGGTACAGTGCGATTCAGTTTATATCGAGGACATTACGCTTCCACTATTTTCGTATTACGATGTTTGCCTTTCCGAGCGGTTAAGTGAATGTCACTGTATGTGGGATTGATTTGACATTTCCAGCAGTACATTGACTTCAGCGCAATCACCAAGCCTGGTCAATACTGCAGCACCCTACGTTATATTTCCAAGATGTTACTTTAATTAAACGGAGCGTATACCACGTACATCAGCATCTACCATTATGTCTACCTCTTATTAGAGTGCGCCAATCTGATCGTCTGAAACCGTCGTTAATCCTCCATTTGATTATCAGGTACACTCAAGATAATTAGTAGTGCAGGATGTGGTCTGGGTTGGTGTTGCTGGGTATGAACACAAACATTTATAGTTTGATATACCGTACGTTGTACATTATATTGCATTAACCCTCTCTATGCTGGAGGTAACCGGAGATGCCATAAAGAGCAGTGACTGTCTAATCTAGTAGGGAGAAGGTTAAAGTATATCATAATATATGTATTATTACACATTATAAGAAATACTTAAAAGAAGTCCAGGCCTGATTTTTCGAAACAAACTTGAGTTTGAGATGTTTCTCTGCTGAGATTTCTCCTATCGACTCAGTGCTGTTTCTTGAGTCTGGGTTTGAGTTTTTCTCAAGTTACAGCATTGAGTCAATGAGAAATATCTCAACTGAACAAAATCTTAAATTCAAGTTTGTTTATCGTAAATTGATTAATTTATCGTAAATGTTGGTCAAAAACATTTCTCGATATCAATTTGAAAATGTAAAGTTCATAGATTAGTGTATATGATATTGCATTACAAGATATAATAACAGAGGGTTGAGATGATTCGAAATGGATTTGTCATCTGTGCGTGATGGACGCTGTGTCAGTGGGTGCCAGTCCGAGATGGACTTCGTTATAAAATGACATGTTTTGATTGCAAGATGTCCTTGACCCCAGGTCAGAGATGACCGGTATTGATCTCCGGTCGTTTGATTAGTCGTACAAATACTTGTGTAGCTGGATACTGCTAATGATGTCAACTGAAAGCTGCTTCCATTTCATCGATTCGCAAAGTTACGTGCACCGTACGGCGTAACCGTTGGAATGACGTCAAATCACTTGCCGGACGATTCAGTCTGGTTTTGATACACTGCTCGGAGTTTATGTAATTGGGTTCACTTCATGATTAACAGACAATATGGTGGTGTTTTTTATAATACTTGGCATGACAGTCGTGATCGATTTAATAGAATTATTTCTTGGAATGGTCATCTGAAATCAGAAAAGTTCTGTGTTTGAATCGCCCACATCGTGTCCCGAGTTAAATAATAATAATAATTGATTGAATTAATGCTTTGCGTTGCAGCGGGAATATCTCACCCATAGGTGACAATAACATTAATAGAAATACTACTACTAATAATAATAGTAATAATAAATATTATAATTGCACTTTAAGACAACAAATAATTCACAGTGAGTGCTGCGAAATAATTAGAAAATGGATTACAGCAACAACCAAAATATATTCATCATCATCATAGTTAGTTATCTCTGTGAAACAAATATATGTTGACCATTCAACACCGTATATGCTAATAGTAAACAATAGTCCAATTTCTTGCCCACCCTTTGACCACAGTCGTCATTTGAATGTTATCTTTACAACAAATTGGTCCGGGGCATCGATTGTCCTCAACAAGTTGATGCGAGGTCAGCTTCAGGATGAGTGTATGGACCTCGGTATTAGTTTGATTGCACTTGTTTAATACAGCCAGGGTCACGTGTGTAGGGAGGAGGGGTCAGAAGGGGAGGGGAGGGGAGGGAGGCAATTGGTATTACATCTTGAGGGACATTAGTGTAGTGGTCCGTCTTGCCATCGCTCCCGAGGAAGACAATGTTCATTAGTCCAGCGACGATGTCGTGTCCTCGTCCGGGGCGTTTAAGGTCGTGGATAGAATGAAGATGAGTTCTTAGTAAAGGGATGGAGAGTAGTGAGTACCTTGTCTTAATGACGTTAATGACGGCGGAATTAGATTAACTACATTTTACTAAGTACATCTTGTGGTATTGGTATTTGTACAGGGTTTTGTCGGTGTTCCAAGGTCATGGAGGTTCACAACAGGCCTGGCCTCGGAGCTTAATTCTCATTAACAAAACCACCTTAGAGATAACTGTAATAACTAGTTGATTGTGTTGATTTTAGCTGTTAGTTATTCATCATCATAAATGGGTGAAAGATTTCTGCAGTGCCATTGTACTCCATGATCACTCACTCATTTAGATGTTATTTTTTTATTATTTCTAGACTAGTTTTAAATACAATTTGTTTCCCCCCCTGGTATTGCAATATGGCAATTATTTGCTTACATGTTTGGAATTTGCTACCATATATAGAGTTCCTCTGAAGTATCTAGAGCATACAGTACCTAGGCTACACTTTTGGCTGTATTGAATTGACCAGTTTGTTTACAAATAGAATAACAACAATAATTTATGATAATAATGATGATAATAATAAAAATAGTAATAATAACTAAATTTAGATATAATGATAATCAACAATGATAATAGTGCTTTATGCACATTCAGCCATATTTTAAACAAGAGTATATCCTTCATAGCAGTGTGCGACATTAGCAGTGGCCCAATGGCCAATGTCTTAGCTAAATTCACTTGCTCTAAGCTAATGCACTTTGGCAAAGACCGATTGTCTAAGTAAAAATAATAATTCTATATCTAAATTTGCACCTACTTCCCGCCATTGCATGGTCCGGGCCTTGCTAAGTCATTTTTAATTGGCCCTGATGTCTTTGATACCTCTCTTGTTAATGTCTCACACTGTTCATAGAGTATAATATGAGGATAAATAGTTCTTGAAGATGTTTCTGATTACTTGTTGGTCACAGATTGCATATTGTGTGTTACTTGCACAATCCCCAAAGTTACATGCAGGATTCGTCTCCAGTATCTGTTACTTGGTGTAACCAGTTGATAGATGGCAAGTCGTAAACTGTACAGAGATTGTATGGAAATGTCCCGAATCCCACGACACTGATTGATGAAATAGTAGTCCGAGATAACCAACCAATAAATGTGCCATACCGTTCTATTAACGCCAGTCATTTAGATGAGAGATACTTGTCTAACATTGTCCAGATTAATGCTATCAGCCATGCAATTTGAGCCAATCACGGCAGACTAATTACAGTTGTTTCGAAACCTTACAAATCAGTTGTCTGTATTTCTGCGATACAGTTGCCGATACTGTCGATATCAGAGGTTGGTATTTACAGGATTCGGACAACAGCATCAGCCTTGAAGCTTCTGTCTATATCCGGTTGACAGGGCAGCCATCAGGACCTTCGTAAATGCCGAATAATTTGTGACCTTTGCTGACAATCCTCGTTGGAGATGTCACGCCGATTTGGTCGTAGTACAGCAGTCAATGGCATTAGGACATCTTGTGGCGGTTCTTTCCGCCCACGAATAGGTCATAAACCACGAGATATCTCACTATGTCGTCTTCAGTGCATCCTACTAGTGATATTACTCTGTGAAAGAAGCTGAATCCAGATTTAGAGTGCACATATAAAAATACTGTGGTGTCAGTAAAGAATATGGCTGTATACAAAGGAAGACGAAAATTCCCCATTATGAAACATGGACGTGGGTGTAATGGTACAGCGGACGACTACAAGCCTGTAGGTTGGAGTTTGAATCCTGTCTGCTGACCCAATGGTTTGACATACAGGAAAAATTGGGATGTAATGTCTATATCCTTATCCATGGTTTACCTATCGCAGCCTTGGCTCAAATAGGTTGAAGATTCCTGCAGCGACATTAAATCACTTACTCACCTTGTTTCATGACCTCTAAACACTACATTGTTACAGCTTTCCATCCCACCATATACAGATCACAGTGGTATCAATGAAATACTATGAAAATGACATAGAATTCCCAACTCGTTCATCAGAATCTAACTAAAATATTTTTGAAACATATTTCAAATTGCACCCAGTGGTTTGAAAAATCTCTCCATTGTTAACGTGTGTGCAGTTAACTATTGCAGTGACATAACCCTGTTTGAAGTTCTCTGCTATTAAATAGCATTAAACATTATTATTCTGTATGTGGCCTTTAACTTGAAATCTTACTGTGACATTTAGAAACACTATACAGTTTGATTATAGACGAGGCTGGTTTCAATATAGGTTATAAACCACCAATTAAAATCCCATAGACGACAGTGTTAACGTATGTATGCATAACTACTGATTCAGTGATTCAAATACCACAAAACAACCTACATTGCA
>JAVCKZ010069804.1:0-14006 GCA_034780755.1 Lepetodrilus elevatus
GTTATGAATATCAGGCTTTCAACGCAAGTCATTGTGAAATATACGGGGGCGCTTAACTTTTTGCCAGGTGTATAGATCAAACACAGCTCGTCTGTTATGTCAACTCTTAGTGTGAACTCTGTTATGTCAACTCTTAGTGTGAACTCTGTTATGTCAATTCTTAGTGTGAACTCTACAACGGAAGTGAACCTCAGGGTCATCTCCTAATTCATTCAGTAATATCTGATAAGTTATCAACTTTCATTTTGTCCATGGTAGCTTTATCACATCACGGTGAATCGCACATCTGTCACTGCCAATATCAAAATATATTTTGTACAAATGATGTTTGTGTACCAGACATGAAATTAAACTGAAAATAAAAAATTGTGGAAAATCACTCTTCTCTCTTTTAAACTTTCATGAACCAAATTGTTTATTTCATTACTGGATATAGTATTTGTCTACAATTTTAATAGTGCAAATTGATTTTGTATTAACGTAAAGAATTATACGCCCACATACACAGGGATTAATTTCCTCCCAAATGATCTGTTATCGATAAATCAGCTCATTTTCAGTTTGTTTATTTACATACATTGCTGGTGAGCTGGTGTGAGTGACCTCTCAACTGCTTCTCTCAACCGTCTGACAGAGGACCAATACAGTACATTCTTCTAACCATGTGACTAACACAGAGGGGAATCCCAATGAATAGGCACCATTTTGAAAGTGATGATTGTTCATCATTGACAGAATATATGTTGCTTGACTTTTCATGCCTGAACGTGAAAGTGCAGATTTTTACAAATAGATAGTTCTATTTATTATAAGAAGAAATAATAATAACGGGCATAGACAAAATCACACAATAATGACATACTAGTATTCATTAGTAGGCATTATCCATCCCATAGTGTACAAATCCTAATAACTGGAAGTGTACAATATTACTGCAATATTACAGTTGTTAAGAACGAATGAATTGAGGCCTTGCAATGTGACGTCGGCAATGAAACGATTGTTCTGTACAAGGCCTCTCGTAGCAAATGGGTGAAAGATTCCCGCATCGACGTTAAACTCCATATTCACTCACTCACTCACCGTGCAAGGCCTCAATAATAGCTACCATGAGAAGTATTATATGAAGTGTTTTTTCACCTCCTCATCACTGAAAGAAGTATCGTACAATCCCTCAAATCCAACTCTGTTATTCTTTCTTCGGCCAATCAGGGATTCCATATTATTACGCTAATCATTCAATTTGCTGTCTCCATTCTTGATGACGAATGTATTGTTTGTTAAGATTATAAATCCATATAGTATACATTAACTGAAGCTAAAAATAACCACAAACACATTTATATCTTGAATTGAAGTGTTTATTGTTCATGTGTCACCTAAAGATGATCTAGCTACCAGCAGTAGGCTACTGTTTACAATTACATGTAATACGACAAATACTGATTGATTAGAAGAAGGCAATACTGAAGAATGGTACACCACTTTATCACTGTGGAATATTATAGTAGTATGGCAATGGTGAATCACAATATATACAGACAAAATGATTTGCTATAAATATGGGTTCGTGTAGTACAAGGAAACAGTTTGGTTACTATCATTCTTCGTATCTATGATAACTGATGTCTAGTTTAAAATTTGAAAGGACAATTGGAAACTTGATTAAAGTAGCTTACGATTGGTTCATAGTATAATATATAATATACTAGTAGTGGAAATATTACAAGGAAAATTAAATATTTTCCGATATTCATTATAATGTTATAAATAATCTACGCCTAGTAAACTACGTCATTGCAATAGGCGAAATTCCTACTTGTGTTGTTCAAAGGATAGATGTGATTAAATGAGGAATCGACACTCATTTTAAAAAAAAAGAAAAATAAATATACCCATAGACATATGGAAATGTAAAAACGATCTGGTCTATACCAGAGTGACGCCGTTTTACATTTACACAAATATTAGACTAGATGCAGGTTTGGGGCATTCTTATAAATAACAAGATTTATATTATATCTCTTCTACTTATCATGGAAGTATTTGTATACTCTGGTACAAGTTATACTAAGGCAATATGGCCAATGTAAACAGATATGTATGTATACAATATAATAACAGGATTTAATACATTATGACTAGAAAATACTGCAATAAAAATAATCATGAATAAATATATTTGTATCAGTATACATATATTATTGCACTTGGTTTTCAACCATGAAACGAAAGTTGACACAACCGTTGGAATACAACCGTCACAACCAATCTCGTCAGAAAACAACAGGGTTGTTTATTATAAAATAGAATATTGCTATGATATAGGATATATGGCATATACGCGCACATACAAGGCATCCATTGTTCAAGGCACATTTATAAGAATTTTAACAACATTTAATACTACTACCGGGCAAGCAAATTCATTCACATAATACATACTTGCAATGCGCGAAACATCGATTATTATTTTTTAAGCATTAACTGCGTCCGATTTGCTGTAAAAATGTAAACAACCAAATGATCATAATCATTGATATTTTCAAATACATGCAGCAACCTGTGTTTCAAGTTGTTTTAGATCATTATCTCACCGTTTCACAAACTAATGTTTGTTTGGGTATTTACCAAGAATAACTTTGATAGACACATTTACTCATATTGGGACCGTCGTCGCCTATGGGTGAGATATTCCCGCCGCGACGTTAAACATTAATTCAATCAATCATATTGGGACCAACATAAATAGTATGTACATTATACACAGTAATAAGATAGTCTCTGTAAATACTGAACAGTCTCATATAATGCCATCGATATAAATTAGAATACAAAGAGCTATATGGTGTATTGCACAATCCCGAGATGCTATCTGGTGTGAATAGGTCCAAGGATGCAAACATGATGTTCTTTGGAACAAAGGAAAGCATGTTCATCTTCAATGAGGCCATCATATTTTGTACAGAAAACTGCTACTCTAAAACTGTTCAAGCTTTGCTTCATATAACACTAGTAGGCCTATACTATGGATGGGACAAGGTGACATGGAACATACTACCGTCTCTCCGTCAGAACAAGTCCTACACTGAACACTTATCTTAACTAAACTATTCATTCAACTCTTTGCGCTTCTAGCATTAGCATGGAGTCATGCGCTTTATAAATGGACTACTAGTATTTATTTATCTACTCGTCCTGCATAGATGGCCTATTTGAACAGGATGTGTATACCACTGTGTTATTAATTAAGTAGCTTCGTAGAATGTGTCTAGCCTAGTAGCTGAATTCATCCCGTAACGTTGACATCAAACAGCCCGTTCGTGGAACTAATGGCTCCCAGCTCGTGCTCCATAGCAGCTTCCGGTTGGAAGTCCGCCAGATCCTCTGGAAGTACGTATTGCGCACAATCTTGCGTGCTGTCCACCACCATCTCGTTGTAACCGGAAGTCGGATACGAGATGGGGTACGGGTCACACGCAGGAACCTCACAGCGCATGTAATTTGAAGGCGTCATATTTCCATTGGCTAAAGATTCCCTGTTATTTCCAAACTGGTTATTATGCATTGGATGTACGGGGTTGAACGGGATGCGCTGATTGGACACGGAGACGTTGAGGTGGGCCGGATGTTGGAAGGGTGACACTTGGGCGCAATGCATGCCGGAGTCATTGATAGAGGGGAAGGCAGGAGAGAAAGAGTCGTTGCCCATGGAGGGATTGAAGTCATTAACTGGCGTGTCGTACATGAACTGATACGGTTTGGGGAAGGGTGTTTCCGGTAGCAATGTTCTTGGGTTTAACTGCAAACATCCCGCAACCATGTTCATAGTATTTTGCGACATTCCTTTAGACAGAGACTTGGCAAACGTCACACTATCCGGTCGTATACCGTCTTTCAAAATATCTGCCAACACGAATATATAATTTCTCGCCAAACGCAACGTCTCAATTTTAGACAGTTTCTGTGTCTTTGAATAACAAGGAACATGAGTCCGAAGCTCGTCCAACGCTTCGTTCAATCCATGCATACGGTTCCTCTCGCGCGTGTTTGCTTTCACTCTCCGCACGCGCAACTTGACTTTCCGAGCTTTGGTCATGCGCTTCTTTTTTGGTCCACGTTTCTTTGGAACTCGAGGTTCCTGGGAGTTTCCACGTTTCTTGCTGCCTTTTTTCTTAGAAGGTTTACTTTTAGGTTTCTCAATTCTATCATCGGTGGTAGAGTCTGGTTGATCTTCAAATTCACTCTCGTACTCGAAGTCATCGTCGTCGTCGTCAAAGTCATGGTCGCTGAGCGGATCATCCTCGAGGATGGTTGTCTTGATTGGCATCTTGTCTAAAACAGAAATATATTTAAGTAATGAATGACTTGCGAAGGAAAGTATACAATGGTATATTATTTAGTTGTTTTTAATGGGGAAATATATCTATGAATGTCATGGATTACAGTTTGGGTAAAGGAAAAGTATCAAAGCTTAGGTAGACAGTATGTGTAGAAAAATATAACCGAAGTATTATGGAACAGCCTGTTAAAAAGATTAAGTAATTTCAAACGTTAAAATTAAACTAAATTTACTTAATACAATTTTGGAGGAACCACGATTTCATATAATTTATATTGAAATCGGTATTCACTTAGTTGCTACTACTGGGTCAAGGACGATACCCTTGTCTTTATAGAACGGTCTTTAATTGTAGGCCCTACCTGCCGGTCGCGAACTTCCTAGAATACGACTATCACTATGGTAATTAATATTGTTTTCGGTGGAAAAGAATAAGACTACAATCAAAATTAGCTTAGAACAAAGTATTAATAGCAAACCCTGTCCAACCCAGCATAGTAGTCTCGGGGCCTATATAGACATTTGGAATACGCTTGAAAAAGTCATTGCTAACTATAAGATATCGTTGTAATGTTATATGTACATATACATGTATGTATATATATAGGGCATAAAGAAGAAAAAACGATGTATGAAACGAAATTAAATACAATGTATAGTTAATTGCAGCTACGCTTTCACATACTATGCATATCTCTAATATCATCCTCATGTTATGTGAGATAATTTTCAACTTGATGTTATGGTAGGCCTATATTTTTTATTGTAAATCTATTTAAGTGTAATGATCCAGCCATTATCACTATTTTCCACCAGAGGACATCAAAGGACAACCCTCAAACCTCAGATACCGTCAACAACGTTAGCAGTATCGTGAGCATTTGGCGGCCAAACTATGACAGATGTACTCCTTGTAGCGATTGTTGTCGCCGAGCCTCGCTGCTCGCGTACAATAGCGCACGTGGCGAGAGCGCGGCACATGCAGGGGTGGGTCGGCCCTCGACTGGCTCCACCCGGGTGGGACTATTGTTGTTGGCGACAATTCTGGAACATGGCGTAACAATCCATTTCTTAATCAATTATCTCCCTTGGTGAGAGTTAATCACCAACATTTAAATTTTTAGTCATTTGCTTTATTTGGGGTTTATACAAGAGTTGATTAACTGTCACACTAACGACGATTACCTCTCTTCAGATAAGGGACTTATTTAACAAAATGTGCATTAATGCTTCACCGAAATCGGATTGTGTGCGCGTCTCAAACAACTGCAAATAATTTCTGTTTAATTGTATAATAGAAAATGGCTACCTAATTAGTTCTTAACAACCGCATTGTATGCAATTATTAGCTATTATGATATCGACTGAACGTCTGTCAACAAAATAGGCTACATGTAAACCTGTACATACATTTATATTTAACATATCCAGGAAAATAACTGCTTGGATTTTGGTCGTGTATTAGGCATTAAAATCGTTGGATGTTAATCAGCTGTTAATGCATAATACTAGTAGGGCCTATTCAAGCTACAACAAACTAACAAGTATTTTTTATCTATATGCCTGGCATATTTATTATAGCTGTATCACAGGATAATATCGATATCTTGATTTTTTTTTTTATCGTATCCAGAATCCTGAATTCTTGTATAGGCAGGCACGTTAGACCAGCGAGAACACCTGATCCACTCGCGTGTTTAACATGTTATTGAGACGATTTGGTTGCTCTTCCAATTATAACCAATAAGGGGGACTTCAAGCCTCTTGCGCTGCTCACAAACTCATATAAATGCCAGTGACTCGGTGCTGGGGAGTTTGTTCAGCTCTTACACACTGCGATACTTTGTTAACACTCATAAAGCACAGGTGATAAATTGGAATCGAGGCGAACCCTCTTCTTCTCACTGATTACGCAGAGAAAGGTAAACAGGAGAAATAGAAGATCGATGATAATATAATGTGATTGGTTTTGACCACCATGTCTTCAAAATTGTATTTATCACACGGAATTAGTATAAACCAAAGTGTTATTGAATGCATTGTATGCAAACACATTCAGGATTCTTTATTATCGTCGTGGGTTTTCTGTTGATGTTATTGTTGTTGTTTTTTAATCTTTTTCTTTTTAACACATAGACGACCTTCTTGTATTTTTATTTTTATCACTTTGAAATTGAATGTAAGCCTATTGTTAATCAGGTAATATCACTGTGTAAATGTTGGACACACCCTACATGATAAAATAGTGTGTGTTTTCCATATGCAGTGTATAACTTTCTAATTTTTCAAATACAGGTAAAATAATTGTGTTACGGTTGCTACTGCCATATCTCTCCCTACACGATCCTGGTACCAAATATGTTGGTGCATAGACTGCTGCCAAAATTATATTTGATTTGTTGACTGAGTCAATACAGATCATATGACCTGATGACATCCGCTATCGTCTCATTGCTAGCATGTAATGGTAAATGGTCACTTCCTCGTGATAACGAAGCAAATAAATGAATGCTAGACAGGAATTAGAGCCATCAGAAATGAGCTTATACGTGTATGATCATATTAATAAAACATTCATCAAATTGTATCTGTTTTTAATAATAAAGATGTATATAATATATTGTGTCTAAATATGTGAAACACATATAGGGGCCTACTTCATGTTCTCGGCTTCATGTACAGTCAGATATATTTTCTCTTGGTAAATACTAATATGGTTGCGAAAACTGATATTTTATGGAGAAATAATTGATCACGATAACAAATTAACTACATGGAATAAAAAGCTGATAGAAAAGTGTAGTAAAACCTAATAACTATCGTCGCAAATGGGTGAAAGATTCCAGCAGCGACGTTAAACTCCATATTCACCCACTCACTATAGATTACTCGTTAGAACCTTTTTAGCGTTAATACTGAATGTTTATCATGTTATCGTATGTGTTTTAAGGCGAAATATATTTAGCTCGTGATACATTCATTAAATGGATCGCATTGTGGAAATCGAACAAGGAACTCAAGATACATGTACTGTTCTTTGTCCATATATTATTAAAATTGATTACATACACGAATCATGTTTTCGAGTACAATACGCCGATGCAGTGTGCGTTCTCTTAGAACGGAATATTACAATAAAGCATAACAATAATGATGTCATAGCACGTGACTTACGATGGAACAATCAGGGAGCGCCATCTGCTGACAAATTTCGGCTCCTGGATTTTCTCTCTAACGTTGATTTAGCTGATTAATATCATTAATAGCTAATCCTCGTCTCTTAAAGGCGTCATATAACTACTTGTTTTCTTCGAAAACAATGAAAATAAGGAAATCAAAACGTATAATAAACAATGCCTTCATGTTGTTTCAAATTTCTCATTCATTATAGAATAAGTGTTGAATTAATATAATTTAATATTGAATATAATAGAACAATTACTAATGGTGGGAGTATATGCGTATAGTATGTGACCGTCAACAAAAAGGCTATACTGTAAGACAACTAAGTAGATCTATTGAAGTTGTGGTATGTGTTTACGTACATACCATATACAACTGTATGGGATTGAGCGAGTAAATATTGATGACACTTGCAACCTCGAGCCTAAACATTAAAGAATCTCTCGTATTTATATTTAATTTGAATATTGTTTGTATTTGCTGAGAATGATATTCTTACTAATATTCAGTTGAGAACAGTCTACCTGCAAAGTTGCAATGGAACACACGCTGTGCAAAGTTCTTCTTTTATATTCTCTCTCTGGCTCATTAGAAAACTGTCTTAAATCCACAAAGTTAAAATAGTGGGCTGAAAGTTAATTTAATTACTATTCTAATTATTTGGCACTCACGATAAATTAGATTAGATATGCATGAATTACCTCCCCTGATTTTGAAGAGGAGTTTCAGAGTCACACCTTCGGTTGGGACAATGGAGCCCAGTAAAACAACGGCACTCTTTCAGATAACCCGAGCTCATGAAACTTAATCAAGCTCAAATAGTCGGCCCCACCGCGCAGTCACGTGACAAGAGGGGAATCCCCTTGGGATTGCGCGACAGGGTCTGATTCATTAATGGAAATGTGTGTGCCTTTGCTGAAAGCAGTTGCGTCCCTTTTACGATTACAATGTTTAGAAAATGTATACAATTTCTAACAGTATTTATTTTACAGCTTTTTTACAAGTATTTTGCAATTATACATGCTAAAGTATAAATAGCAATATCTTGCGATTTACCATTGTCATAGAGTGCAAATAAAATTGAGCAGATACGGCTGCCTAATAGGTAGGCTACACCACAATAATTATGGATCTATGCAGAGACAAACACTTCATAAGCGAAGCAACATTATAATTATTTCTAATGAAAATTCAAGAAAATGTAATCAACGTAGTGCATCACATTGACATAATATGGGTTAATGTAGTAGTTATAAAAATACACTTTGATTGGATAGAAAGGCGGACAAAATATGAAACCTTGTAGAAGACCATAATTGAAGAATCCATCTTTCAATACCTCGTTCTTTGTTCTAATGAAGGACTATTACTTATATCATGTTTAGTATGTAAAGGAAACTAGCTGTCATAAACACGTAGCAACAATACTGACGTCTCGGGTTCACGTGTTGTACTCTACTTTTGTCAATGATCAACCATAGCATATAAAGTGTTTGGTATAATGTCACGGAGTGGTTTCCCAGTCCCGTGTCTTAGCCAGGCTGACTTTGGTGACATTTCCTTGTTCTTGTGACTCAGGACTGATCAGTGTAGTGGACCTGGCAAATATGAATGATTAAAGACACTTTTTACTCTGTTTATTTTCAAGTGCGTAAATTATTGTACAAGCATTGGCTCCATCTGTCGCGGTATTGCTGTCTGCGAGTTGTGACACCGTTGTTCACTTGTATTAATTAATAATTTCTATTAATTGTCCACCAGGACCATGGGATTCTCGTTGAGTACTGATTCCCTTACAGCACTTGTCCATTTAGCTGGTTTTGTTTATATTGTTGGGAATTATGCGATGAGGGAGTCGAATAGCTTAGCGTATTCCATTCCCTTTAATATTAAAATTAATGCCATAATGAAATTAAAAAGTCAAAACCCGCTTAAATTTTTTTTTGAGAAAACTATAAAATACAAACTTGTTAGTTCACTTACTAGAACATAACGCACTTATTATGATGGCATAACAGACGTATATTGAAGTTACTTTGGCACACACATTGTAAGAAGTCCGAATACCCATGATGGCGATGCATCTTAGAGTATTACATATAAAACTAAGGTAACTAATATGACAACATGCAGTTTCATTTATGTCAATGCATGTAATGATACCACTAAGTATCACAACACGGGAAATCTGTCGTTAAAAACCGGACAGATGTGATCGGCAACATCAAAGAGCCGCACGCGCAGACAATACCGGATTGTTAATCAGGCGCGTGCCGACTATTGAGCGCTGCGGTAGTCCTTCCATCTCAGCATTTGGTGTAATTAGTTGACGGGTATTGCCGCGCATATGTCGTGTTTTGAGAATATGTATAACGGTTTCTCCAGCTATTTAGATTGACCCACTAATCATTACTTTTCTCTCTCCATTTTATTGTAGTTTTTGTTTTTTGTTCTTATTTGTTTTGTAAATACATTTAAAAAATAGATAGCGCTTAAAATACATTTCAAAACTATTTTCTGGATAATAGGTGTATTTTACTTCCCAAGCATTGCATGCAGTATTGCTTTTAATAGGACACGTTGCCTACATGTATGCTTAATACTAAACATAGAGTGACTGGGTTTTCAAGTCATTTTCAACAGTAATTCAGTACTATTTCAGTAACAATAATGTACGACTCACCAACCACGCCTGATACTGAGAGATAGATAGTTTAAATTAATGCAATCTACCTCATATCTGAAACTATTGAAATTGACCGTCACTAACTTTTGGCTAACAAAAATTGCAAGTTATTATATAAACATCCTGTACGGCATAGGCCTACATTTTGTATAACATGATTATTTTTTTTAAACCGAAGATTTGTCAATACCGTAATCCATTGTATACACTTAAATATTTAAAACATGCGATCCTCACTTGCGTGGCAATGGATAATAATAGAAAAACAGAAATTCAATTTGATAAAATACTAACTAAAATTAAGTCTGATAATATATCCCATATATTTCCATATTAAATATATAGTATAGAGATATCCTTAGAACTATGTATTTCCTTATCAAGAGCACCTAATGGAATATAAGTGTTACTTTCAGTTTACAGTTTTAATAGAAGAAAGAATATTTATGGAAATTGAAATCGACAGTGTCGATAAATGTGGCAAGGGACATTTTAAAGCAAGCCTAAGCTAGTTTGCATTATACCATAGTAGATACTTTTCACATAAGGATAAACAAAAATATATTGATACACATAACGTTGACCTTATTTATTGTGCGCTAAAGCATATTGTTCTGATTGGTTGAACCAAGATTCCATTTTGTATTTAAACATTAATAAAATGTATACTAAAGTAAACGACGTCGCTGCCAAGATTTCGAACTTTCTATCCGCACAAGTTGCAATGAACCCATTGAGTCTAATATAGAGTAAAACGATGTATTGTGCATGATAATGTACCACACTTTATTATTAAATATAGTTGTACATAATTTACAATCGCTACTTTCGGAGGCACCGTGTACTCGTGCGAATTTCAAAAGTGTATTTAAATTTGTTGCGAGAGCGTACAGCCTTAAAGTAATCCAAAGCAAAAACATAATAATAAAGTAAATAGAAAATAAAACGAAAATGAAATAATTCAAAATAAATAAATAAAAATCCAGCACAGAATAATATCATAGCTACTACTAATATAATATTTAAAGTAATCGAATACTATAAGATGCAGATACAATTTGAGACACCTCAACGTGAATCGTAAGTTAAATAATACATAATATATTTTAAGAATTCTCACCTTTATAACGGTAATCTTCACAGTTGAGACGACTAGTAGAGACTCAGTTTTTAACAGAATACTATTTTTAAAGTTGCTATTGGTTCTTTGGCTTCGACTCTAGCAGTATTGCCGTATCCAGATTTACTCCTGAGTGTTTATCCCCGAATTTGGGGTGTTTGTGCCGGCCATTGAAATGAACCGTTATCACTGGTCTTCTATGGCCATATGGCACCTCCCCTTTATAGCTACCCAACTCATCCAGCGATTATTATGCAAATTTACATACTCCTTCAGAAGTTAGTCCTTGGCGACCGCATCACACCATCGCATCTGTCAGTGTTTGAGGCAAGGTATTCCTCCGCGCCGTGGTCCGGACTACTTGACTTGGACGGTGCCACAATTTGTAAGTGATCAGATAACAGAGCGGAAGGGTTGTGAATCAATGTATGAGAACAGAATGATGTCCTATTAAATAATTTCTTGGACAACAATTTGTTTCATGACGGAGGGTATAATGAAAGTGATTTATCATCTTATCATGTCATTTATCGAAAAAGGTTTCTTTGTGTAAGTTAGTTATAATGTCTCATTGTTTGCAAACTAATCAATGCTGCTAGAGAATAAGCGATACATTTCCATTTAAGTGTGGGGTTATAGAACACACTCCAATATCAGTTCCGACATACAGCCGTTACTAAAGTACATTACTAGTATGTAGGAATGTGGATGTATGTGAAAGAAGGGGACATATACATGTAGGCTATACATGCATAGACTAATTAAGACAAATACAACAATTAATGGTAATATTGAACCATCGACTGAACATTGGACTAGTCTATGTTCAAATATATATCTTACTTTGAATATGAAACTTTACAAGATTAAAATCTTAATAAGTTGTCTTATGTTATATACGAGTATTAGACAGAAAACCAATCGTTTGCAATCATACCTGTTTATCTCAGACTTCGATGCCATAGCTGAATCTGTATGGATAGATGCGTAGCCTATATCAAGTTGTTGTTGCGTACATCGTCTATACTCAATAATACATCTAAATATTGAATTATGAATACATCGTAAGCAACTAATCCAAAAATATCATATAATTTAATAACTCTATTATTTCACATACTTACTACAATCGGATCGTCTTGGCCACATCAAAGAGGTGATCCCTAGGGATGAACTAATTATCTCCCTTCAATCTGACCCCCAACAGCGTCCACGTGACCTAGGTGTAAAGGTCATGCTTAAACACAGTGGCCAATCAGTGGACAGGTGGAGAGGGCGTACTCCTCTAACGTCCGCGCACATTTGCTGTGTTAAGAGCGCAATCAATGTGACGCATTTGTACAAAGATGATCCATATAACAGACCAGAAAGGAGTACAAAGATGATCCATATAACAGACCAGAAAGGAGTGTTAATGAGTTAATGACCAGACATCAGTCATGTAGAGATGAATACAAAATAATGTGCACAGTGAACTTTCAAGATATAGACTATTATTTCTGTAACTGTCATAGCATTCTCTCTTGTAACTTGATACTTGTCACTACACGTTTACACTTAATCTTACCTACTGTATTGTATAGATTGAATTTCTATACCTATGTCTTATAACCAAGGAACCATCATACATGTATTTCCTTGACAATTCTAATTATGTTGTTATCAAGTAGCATTCTTATACAAGTTAAAATGCATCTATATAAGGAATACACATTTGAGTTTTATTGGCTATTTAGTAGGCCTATTAACGTTGGCATAGCCAAACACCCGTTTTCGCACGACGTTACCCGGCCTACACCCCAGCTCCTAAATAACGCTCTCCACCGTGATATGTATTGTATGGAAGTGAGAGTGGAACACGCACGCCACAAATAGCTGCTTCAAGAGGCTTATCCAATCCCCCACAATAGCATTGCGCATTCTTTATCTCTCTAAAGCACTTCGCCCTCCAGATTTCGTACCCATAGTAAGGGTTACCCCTCATTGTGCCTACGTCTCATTCTGACCCAATACTTCCCCACCCCCTGAACACCATGCCACCCCACCCAGGCCCAGGGTACGTGCTCCGTAGCCACGTGACCATCTACCCTGCACGTGTATAAATCTCGGAATGGTTTGTCCCGGTTAAACACAAATGCCACTTCGTACAAGTGTTGCAATCACGACCCGTAAGCTTGGTGATTAGCTGTCATTGTTAGCACACATATCCACGAAAATATGAGAATAAGTGATAAAGTATAGTAAGTACTCGGTGACACTAACCACAAGACTTTGAATAATTATAATAATATACGTTGTAGCAGTGTAACGAGGGGTATAAATGTGTTTTTATGCCCCGCGTGTGGATTTATACCCCGAGCCGCAGCTATTTGTGGCGTGCGTATAAATCCACACAAGGGACGCATAAAAACACATAATATTATACCCCGAGTATAAAAAGAAATTGAAATGCAACTCATTTATTAAGAACAAGTATCAGGTCACAGGGCACAGGTCACATGAATTCACTCTCTCGTGCATTCCGTCCACCCTCGAGTCATGCCACATGGTCTTTCGGGCACCCCTATCTACATTACAGGACATGAACTCCGAAGTTCAGCATTTTCCCGTGGTGCACGTGCATCCACGGAGTCGTCTTGTCAATAACACCATAATAAACATTATCTCTGATTGGT
>JAVCKZ010069815.1:0-14006 GCA_034780755.1 Lepetodrilus elevatus
TAAAAATTAAAATAGTGATAACTAGTGAGACATGTGGAATAGGTAACTGGTTGTATAAAGTACTTGTGTAGTCAAAATAAATGCATTTATTTTCAAGTAAACCCGTGCTAGACGACCATATCGGCCAACCAACTGTGATATTATGCCTTTAACCTTCTCCCTGCTGAATGAAATCAAAGTATTCTATTTCTGTATGTGATCGGGCAAGTAAATTTGCCTTCAGCAGGGAGAGGGTTAAGGCTTGTTTATTTTGTTCTATGTTTTTATTACCACTCTGAAGGAGATATTTTCACATAGATCTTTCAAGTTTGATAACTAATATTTATATCAAGCATGTTTGCAAGGTATATTTCAGATTTCACATTTTTAAATGGAATATAAGGATTTTTTTAGTGTTTTATTTTTTTTGGGCAGTGGGGTTGAAAGTTTCTAAAAATGTATTCACATGACCTGTTATAAATACAACTTTGCTCAATAAATGTTAAAACCTCCAATATATCACATTATCAGCTGCAGCTATTGTAGCAATCTCAGTAATCCAAGCTCACAAATGTGTTTTAAATGCAGTCGTGTATTGCATGTACTATGAGATTGCTGTGTTTTCAATAGGCCGAGAGATGGGCCTGAAACCTTAGCAGGGTTCACATAATGTGGTCAGGCACAGTTCCTTTGTGGTGGCCATAGTCACATGACTGTCATGTGATATCCTGGAGGGTTTGGGGGGGGGGGGGGCTTTACAGGTTAAACATCTGTGTTGAATAAATCTGAAAAATACTGAGTGTTATCATTTGGACTCATTACTGTTCCTCTCAGAATAATACAGATTCGCTATCTTCCTGTACAATATGTATTTCTAGTATATATACAGATTGTAAACATTCGTGATCCTTGTTGTATAGTGGAGATTTAAACGGTGGTGTTTTTATTGGCTGGAGGTACTTGAGAAAAGTTTGAAATTCAACCCCAACCACGACCGAGTAACATTTCAGCAAGGCTGGCAACTTTACCCAGCATTTTCTTTGTCCCCATTTGCTAGTTGATAATTTAGCTTTTAGAGTAGGTTATAGTTATGATCGAATTCAACCTCTACAAAAACCTCTCTAGATCAATTACATCAGACACAGAAACAAAATCCTTGGGGGGAAAATAGAACATGTTTATCAAGTATGCATATTTGATGTGTATTCTTCATGTTCAGTGGCCGTATATTTACTATAACTATGACATGATAATTAAATAATTGGATCTAGTATTCTCAAGTCTGATGTACCAAGACAGAAGAATATTTAATTTTGATGTATATTGATTTTTAATGTAGCGTACATGGTGAAAGTAAGATCAAGAGATCCATCAAGTATGTTATGTTTTTCCTGTTGGCTGAAGTTGCTTGGCCAAGATTTTAGAAATCAATATATTCAATACCATTTTATTTATCTGCTGTAATTTTAAAATTATATTTTTTTTACCAAGACATTTACCACATCACTACTTCTTTTGAAGTTACTCATCAATACCACTGTGACACTTAGTAAATGAAATAAATTAATTAAGATTGATTTTCCTACATGTGGTTCAATACCCGGTAGTATTGATGCAGCCACATAGCATGGATGAGTTGTCTTTTGATATGTTATACGAGTATGCTATGAGACATTATATGATGATGAGTATGCTATGAGACAGTGGTGATTGTGAAGCAAAGTGTGACTCAACTTCAGGTGCCAGTATATCTATTGGTAAGTATTGATCTATCGATAGTACAGCTACAGCCAGTGGTTTTTGAGTAAATACACCAGCATGTTTATCCCAGCCGACACACACAAGTATTCTTCAGCTAGGATTAGGAAGGAGTCTGCGCTCTGACAAGCTGCGATTTATTCTGGTTACTTGGTTACCGCAGTAGCAAGGCTGAAGTCTTTCAGAAAAATATAATCTTTTTAATCCCGCTGCATATCTGTGGAATCAGCTACTTCTTCAAATTAACCCATCTTCATCATTATTTTTGTTATTATTCTTTTTAGCAATATTTATTAGAAAAACTTCCGGGATCCACAAAGCCAACTTTAATGGCGACATGTCTCACAACATTGTTATCTGTGCACATTACAGTATTATTAATAACATTATTTTGTATCACTATGACTATGAGTTATCATAGAGTGAACGGATTTTGATGCATTACAAAAGGGCATTATTATTAAATTATTGTTGTTGTTGTTGTTGTTGTGGTCGTTGTTGTTGTTATTATCTTGTATCTGCCACTGCAGCAAATTCAGGTCAGTGGATCAGTGCACAGACTTTCCCTTTCAACTCCCTAGGGAGTATACAAACCAAGCTCCCGTTTTTCCGGGCACTTAGTTAACACTCGTGGTCAGTTAACACTCGTGGTCGGTTGTGCACAAGTCCAGGAATTGATTTGAAATTAATTAATCAGAACTTCTTGTGTATGACCTTATCTTACTGACAAGCATATGAAAGGGGAAATACATCACTTGTCATTTTATTGGCACAATTTATCAAGTTATGTATGAATTGTGCTTCAGGTTTTTTGGTTTGTGTTAATAAAAAAAAATCCATAAGTGACACTACTGTCATGTCGTAGGGAAATCAGCATTGGATAAAAGAATTAGAAACAATTAAAAATGGATGTTGCTGTTATTTTGAGTGATGGGAGTTGATTGATGTCAGATGAGATTGTCTTAATGAATATTTCAGTGAGTACAATGTGGCTCAGGTAAGAGGAAATGTAGGCATTTCCTGTCTCTTTAATGTTTCATCAGTTTTCTCAGAGGATGAGATGCCTTAGTGTAAATCCTCTGAGATGCTTTAGAGTAAATCCGCATTCCTATTTGAACGTATATTTTTGTTTGCTCAAGTCTGTTTGACATGTTCGGATTGTCTGTCTGGTGCAATGGAAACGTGGTCAATAGGCGTGTATAGGAATATGTGGCAACATGTACAGAGTTAATATACACGTGTGCCAAGAGCTATACATGGTATACAATGATGTTATCATACACAACGTTAACTAGTATACAAGGAACAGGGTTAGAAGTTCCCACTCGCCCGGCGGCCCGTCGTCGCAAATGGGTGAGAGATTCCCACAGCGATGTTAAACTCCATATTCACTCACACCCTACGGCCTAGTAGAAATTTCATGTTTTGTTATTTATATCATTATTCGGGCGAGTATGTTTTAATGTTAAGTTCCAACCCTGAAGGAATTTCCTATGCACATATGTAGTATTCTGTGAGGTTTTTATTAACCCTTTCCAATAGGATGCACTGTCTACCGCGGCAATCCAGTTATCATCCTTGCCATCAGTACCAGCCGGTGCAGGTACAACATTTAGTGATATAAGTGAAAGAATCTTGAAAGCGTCTAACCGCCAATTTAAAAATAATAATTAATTTAAATAAACAATAAATTAATATGAAGACTGGTAGATAAGTAAGTAGGGTGTAGCAAATATTGGATGTTTCAAACACAACATTAGCATACAAAGAGGTTCTCGTGACCATCTAGTATGCAAAGAGTTTCCTGTGTATTTTTTATTCCTGTGTGTATGGAGTTTTCCATGTGTAGGCTATAGCTAGTATGCAATGAGTTTCCTCTGTATATTATATCTATTCTCATGGTATGTAATGTGGAGTTTCTCCATGCAGGTAGTATGCAATGCATGAATTTCCCCATGCATAGAGCTAGTGTTTTATTCTAGGAAGCGTTAGATGACACTAAAGATTGACTATACTTTGTACTATTGTGGATGTCATGTAGACTAGAAGTAAAAGGAAGGACCCTGATTGTTGGGTTCTACTACAGCAGATGTTTGTTGAAGGTACAAACTCGGTCAGTTGTCTTGGTAGAGCTATGTAGCCATTGTAAAGTCTCAGAAATGTAGCGAGTGACTTACGGTGTCCAGTGTTTGCCGAGACTATGACTGGGCAGCTGTGTACATGCTGTAGGAATGGCGAGATATAACGGAGAGGTGACGGAACTAGTAGTTAGTCAGATGGGATTTGCAGTGACACACACACATAACCCTTGGCCCTCACTCTTATCCAGATCTAATTAGGGGGCTGCTGTATCTCTCCAGATCTCCCTGGGGTTGGGAGAGTGACTGTCCTGGACCCAGTGTATCCGGTCTTGTCTGGGCCTATAATTGTATTAAGTATTACGTATGTATAGCAATGGTACAAACACTTGAAACAGCTCTTGTTCACATAGTGGTTCAGGCCAGATTTGTGGTATTCTAAATGAATTAGCTACTTGTTTCTAGGATCTGGATTTTGTCTCATCTATATATTATGTAGAATATGTTTAACCCTCTCCATGATGGAGGCAACTGGAGATGATCAAAATATTTATCAGTGCGTGTGCCTAATCCAGCAGAGAGAGGGTTAATTTGTGATGAGCTTCATGGAGTGGGTCTACAGTCCCAATGTTTAATATCTGTACAGGATTGATACATGCACAATTGCACATCTCTGATTTGGGTTTTCTATTTTACTAAAAGCTTTCGATCCCTGTGAATTGTTTGTTTGGAATGAAATGTGTGATCAGTCTTATTGCAGTGCCATGAATGGAACCTGAAATCAATGTGTGTCTACTGTCTACTGTCTATATCTGTGTATTGTAACTGTGTGTCTACTGTCTATATCTGTGTATTGTAACTGTCTATATCTGTGTATTGTAACTGAGATTTTTCAAAGTATTATTGCACTTATAATCGATCCTTCAAGTCTATTCTTGAAGTATGACTATTTTGATTCTAATAAGTATAAATAGTTTTAGGTACATTAACTGTTTACTCTATCTATAGAACAATAGAACATTTAAATTTACAAAATAGCAGCAAAACATGTAGGCATTTGTTCTATCTCAAATTCGATATTGGGGATAATTCATGTCATGCACAGTACAAGGAACCTTACAAAGGTTGACATACTGACACCAGGATTGGGCACTGCCACTTCAGACATGTAACATGGTAGATGGATATTTGAGTGGCACGTATCGACTGAGTTTGGTAGTCAGGTCATGCTGCTGATGGATAGTAAAGTGGTCCCGATTTTAGATTGGGTTTATTGGGGTTTGGAAATGATTCAGCGGTGAGATGTGGGCCACAAGCTGCCAGTATCCCAGGAGACTTTCTTCCCAGATCAATGTCCGACTGACTCGGTCAGAAAAAAAAAAACACGCACTCTCGGGGCGACTGTTGATGGTGGTGATGAGCTAGGGGTCCCCAGAGTCAAATAATCCATTAGTGGCATCTCCCCGTCACCTGCCCTTCCTCTCCCCGTCACCTGCCCTTCCACTCAAACTGGGAAGTCATTCTGTTCTGCACTTGTTATGTGGTTGTGTAATCTCATTTACCAAGCTGGCTGGCCATGGGCATACTAGGTGGAAATGTCATCTGTGCGCTGTAATGGTGTTGTGCCCATGCAACAGTTGTTATTATAACATCTCCTGTATTATTACTCATTGTTTGTCAAAGTTGCCTTTCCTGTGTGATCATGATAGGATGCACTGTCTGTACGGTGGTAGTACATAAGTATCTTTGGTCCATCAGTAACAACCTATGCTAGTAGATTTACTGCAATATGCAGTGCTATGGTTGGTACAGGTTTCTTCACAATCCTTAATATGGTAGGAAATTTTTCTTACAGTGGTTCTAAAACCCTTTATTTTTGTATTTTAAGTAATTCCAACAAACAAACCTAAGATCCTACACCCTGATACACATGCTTGATTGATTGAATTAATGTTTTACGTAGCGGCGGAAATATTTCACCCATAGGTAACGACTGATACACATACGTGTAAAATAATTATCATATCTGAGAACCTCCTCATACCTATATTTTATTTAAATAATTCAATATCGATTGGTTCAGAATGTATGGTTGTCTTAGTCTGATATATTAGCGTAATTGATTCTCAGTTGTACACCTGTCTTGTTTGTCACCTGCAGTTGTCATACATCCAAGCTGGTATGTTCAACGTATGTGAGAACAGGTTTTGTAAACAATAAATATTGATTAAGCCAGTGTAGAATATCGCTGATAGTTTTGTGTTCTCTTCAATGCATGATGACACATTCAAATTCTAAAAATATTTCTGAATTGTAATATTACATGAAACTAATACATTCATCCTTGTGGTAATACTGAAGGGAATAACTAATACAATGCAATACATACAATATGCATACTTCAGATAAAATAATCCATCGCCAGTTGTAAATATTTGATTACATTTTTATAAGCCTAATCGAAATCCCATTGAATTGAAGATTTGACCTACAATTATATTGAATTTAATTAATCTGTAAGTGTCAAGAGACATTTACTTTTTAAATCTTTGGTTGTCTCAACATTAGGATCAATTGTTGATTACCATCATGATATTGGTCAACTCTGGTCTTCCAAAAACCTGTCTTGTTGGAGAAATGTTCCTATTTTGAATTTCTGGTTCACTTGTTTTAGGGACAACCCTCTGATTTACAGTCAGGGGCATAACTATCTATTTCAGGATTTGGCATAGGTACATCACACCCAAACTTCCTTGTGTCTATTCAGACAGGAACTTACTCCATGTTGCTTGTAATGATTGCAGATGGTATTGCCATGCTTGTAATGTTTGCAGATGGTTTATTCAGATAGGAACTTACTCCATGTTGATTGTAATGATTGCAGATGCTTTTGCCATGATTGTAATGTTTGCAGATGGTTTATTCAGATAGGAACTTACTCAATGTTGGTTGTAATGATTGCTGATGGTCTATTTAGACAAGAACTTACTTCATATTGGTTGTAATTTTTGCAGATGGTTTTGCCACGTGGATGACGACACGTACGTGAATGTCCCGCAGCTTGTGAAACTGCTCCAGAAGTACAACCACACAGAAGACTGGTACCTGGGCAAACCCAGCCTCAAGCACCCCCTAGAGATCATGGACCGAGACCACCCCGGGGTAAGTCTTGTCACATGACATACACGTGCATGCACAGACACACACACACACACACACACACACAGACACACACACAGACACACACACACACTTGTAAATTGTAAATCAAGGGTTTGCTTACAGGGTTTAAAATTAACCCTCTCCCTGCTGGATTAGGCACAGACAAAGATATTTGGGGCATCTTCACTTGCCTCCAGCATGGATAGGGTTAACAGGAGCCTTATCACTGCTTATGGTGCAAACACATGCATCCATGCACACCCATAAACATACATATACTTAGACACACCTTATATATGTAATGTGTGTAAACTACAGAATACTGTGGTATAAATAGAACATGGGTACACATAGATTTGGTTTACAAATTGGATGCAAATTTAGCAATGACTCAATCATGAAATATGTATGAACAGGAGATGAACAAGAAATCAAATATTTTAAATTGAAAAAACATACTTTTTTGTGAAATATCCCTGTGGCGATGTAAATCAACAATTCACTCGCTGTATTATTCAAACCATTTTAAGTAAACTTTGGACTAATAATAACTTCTACGGTATTACTGGAAAAAATAAGTAATACTGATGTTGCAGATGGTTTAACCACATATTTTGAGCTTATTACAAGATATTCTTTACTAAGTGCAGTGGCTGTGCATCAGTTGTTTGACAGGTGTCTAAAGTGTGTTTTGACAGGTGACATGAGGCGTTCTTGTACATTGCATTCTTGTGTAGATGTTTGTTTTGGCAGTGAAGACAGTTTGTCCTGCATCCAATGCTTGTGATTGCCGATGATGGGGTTATTTGTGGATGCTAATTGCACCACTGTCAAACATGTTCACAGAAAGCAGATATAGATTGAATACTAATATTATTTGTTTGTGGATTGTTTGAATAATTTACTACATTTATTTATATCATATGAAGTCAGTTGTTTGCATAATATAAAATGTCATCAGTACTTTACAAACTGGAATATGATAATATGTACATATTGATTTCTTTTTCATTGATGGAAAAATTGTATTTGGACAACAATTCTAATTTTTTGTATGTTCATATAATAATGCGTTCTGAACCCTATATCCTGTGTTTCAAACGTAAATAATATTTTCAAAATGAAGGTAATATTTGGAAATTCGGAGATAAGGAAATGGTTAACCTTAGTGCTAACCTTAGTGCATGGAAAATGCAAGTAAAAACATGACCTGAGAACTTGGTATCATGATTCATGATGAAGAATATTAGGAATCCGTGCAAGACACCATTGAGGGATTGCTATCAGGCTAAGATACAAACTGGCCATGTACTCGCCTCCCCTGGGCTTTCCCTGGGCTTGACTGTGACTGTGTCTATAGATAAGATAGCGGGACTCAAAGCTTTACTATATTCTTCAGTCAATAAGCAGTCTGTTGATAAACTCGGGTGTCTTGTCCCACCAATGTTGATACAGAGAGGTGATAAAAAATGTTCCTACTTCAAGGTCAATTTACCTCGGTCTATATGATGAACTGATTACTTCGAAACTGATACTAACACATCCTTCAAAACTGTCAATTTTAACTACTTTTCTATTAATAGAAATGTATATTTCCTAATATTGACATTATGTCTCGATTTGTTTATCGTTAGTGTTTATTTTGATGAGTGTCATAGCATCATTTCTGACGGGGAAAACATGTACATAGTATTACTACAATCCGGCATTGATAAGGAATTGGTTTGTTGATTGACGATACCATATTAACTTTCATTTTAAGATTATCGTGATTATGGAAAATCCAACTTAGCAAGTTACAATTCTGACATGATAATGCTTTCCAAAAGCTGGGTGATGTTCTTTAGAAGGATCATATCACTACAAGAGTCATAATTCCCTATGTATGGCAAGTTATGACTCGCATAGTGCTATGATTGTTCTGTGGAATGTATGGCAAGTTATGACTCATGGTGCCATCATTGTTCTGTGGAATATATGGCAAGTTATGACTCATAGTGCCATCATTGTTCTGTGGAATATATGGCAAGTTATGACTCATAGTGCCATCATTGTTATGTGAAATGTATGGCAAGTTATGACTCATAGTGCCATCATTGTTCTGTGGAATGTATGGCAAGTTATGACTCATTGTGCCATCATTTTTCTGTGGAATATATGGCAAGTTATGACTCATAGTGCCATCATTGTTCTGTGGAATGTATGGCAAGTTATGACTCATAGTGCCATCATTTTTCTGTGGAATATATGGCAAGTTATGAGTCATAGTGCCATCATTGTTCTGTGGAATATATGGCAAGTTATGACTCATAGTGCCATCATTGTTCTGTGGAATGGAGCCATAACATTACATTTAGTTATTTTTCTATCACATTCCTATCACATTCTCCAATGTTTGTGTATGTATGTTTCAGCAAAAACTGGCGTATTGGTTTGCCACCGGCGGCGCTGGCTTCTGTATCAGTAAGGCACTCGCGTTGAAGATGATGCCTCATGCCAGGTACGTCTTTGTACTGAACCCTCATACAGGACAAAATAGTGCTTGTTTGCTAGCTGGACTGGCCTAGGCATGTTACACAGTACGTTTCTTAACTAACAAGTTGCTCATGTAATACTGGTAGTATTTGATATGCAGTATTATTATGACATGAAAGTAAAAACTTTGCTCACCATGTTCGTTCCTGGACTAGAAAACAGATACATTTTAGTTACATATTTTTTTCTTTTCTCATTTTTGAGCATAGTTTGAATGATCAGCATTCTTCTATTTAATAATAATGCTAATATGTAATATGATTATTATTTTTGAGAAAATATAAAATTTGCTTGCAACTATTAACACTGTGTGGATGTCTGTCTGATTATATTTATTATTTTATCAATTCTGTATCCTTGACGTTGTTACTATATGTTGTTACTATATGTTGTGATATAACAGTGTAATCATGTATGGGTGAAGTATTCCTGCTGTGATATAAAGCACTAATTCAATCAATCAATAAATCAATCAGTTTTTATGATGTATTAATGTTTGATATTTCAGTGGTGGTCGTTTGATGACTGTAGGGGACAAGATACGCCTACCGGATGATTGCACAGTGGGCTACATTATTAGTAAGTATATTACTTTCAATATCGTACTCAGCATCTTGTAAAGTCAATATGAGATACTTGAGGGTGTATTAATTGCTAGATGTCTAGTCTAGTTTATTGATGATAGCCATTGAGGAACCTGACAACCATTGTCTTGGAGTCAACTGTTCTATGTCTTGAAGTCAACAGTTCTATGTCTTGGAGTCAACTGTTCTATGTCTTGGAGTCAACTGTTCTATGTCTTGGAAGTCAACTGTTCTATGTCTTGGAAGTCAACTGTTCTATGTCTTGGAGTCAACTGTTCTATGTCTTGGAGTCAACTGTTCTATGTCTTGGAGTCAACTGTTCTATGTCTTGAAGTCAACTATTATATGTCTTGAAGTCAACTGTTCTATGTCATGAAGTCAACTGTTCTATGTCTTGAAATCAACTGTTCTATGTCGTGAAGTCAATTGTTCTATGTCTTGAAATCAACTGTTCTATGTCGTGAAGTCAATTGTTCTATGTCTTGAAGTCAACTGTTCTGTCTTGGAAGTCAACTGTTCTGTCTTGGAAGTTAACTGTTCTATGTCGTGAAGTCAATTGTTCTATGTCTTGAAGTCAAGCAGCTGGATGTCATGACAATGAAAGATAATTCTGTCTCGAGTGACCAGCATCACTGTGATTTTTCTTCGTATTGTAGAACCATTCTTTAACATAGTTTATGAAGAACCAGTTTCTAACATTTCTGATAGAGAATCAACGTTGGACTTTGGAGCAAAAGGCCCTGGGTTTATATTCTGTCCCGTTGCGGAGGCCAAGTATAAATGTTCACGAACGTTAACTTACCAATGCAATCATTGTCTGTACCTTTGCAATGCGGTTATCATCCTTGGTCTATCAGTACAAGCCGGTGCTCACAGGTTTACTGCAACATTCAATGCTACAGATGTTGCAGGTTACAAGCTGTGATATGAGTGAAAGAATTCAAAAATAAAATGTAAACATTTCTTTAAAACTAGAGAACTAGCTGCTTGGTAAAATAAGTCACATTTAAGAAATCTGTAGACAGTTGTGTGATATTGATGAAGTTTAACACTTTTATTATTATTGTTCATTAAGAAGTGCTTGCTGTCAGCATCTGTATTGCCTCTATCAGTTTGTTGAGATACAAGATAGAAACTCCTGCAAATCCAAGTAGGTTTCATTATCAAGGCAGCATTACTATCTCTAATAAATCACCAGATATTGGCGATGAATCACTTAACTGCACACTTATGTAGTTTCTCAGTGAAAGACATCAACATCAAGATTGCAAATATTCGGGGTCCACCGTGTGGTGTTACTTGTCAGGACCAGCGGCACTCTGTAACTCGCCATGATTTAAACTTGCACTGCTGTATTTTGTCAGTCTCCCATTGACGCGTGTAATGTGATAGCGTCTTATCATGAGGCAGGGTGTTTATTACAGAAAACCTGTGCCACTTCTCTCTCCGTGTACAGAGCTGTGTAATCACCACTGTGCAGTCAGGGTGGTGCCGGGTGTCAATAATTTCTCCAACGTACCAAAACTATCTCTTCATCTTGTGAAACGATCGTTATTATTTTCACTTAATTGGTGCGATAGTTTGTAATAATTTTGCACTTAAATTCACATTGTGAATTTATGATATTTTGGACTTACTTATCGTTTAATTATCAGCTATTGATATAGTGGTTTTTGGAATCATTTCTTGTACCATTTGTTATTCAATATGTTGTACGTGCACTGTTTTGTTGTTTTCCATAGAAATAGACTTTTATTCAGTGAAGGCATTATGGGCGATAGTGTGGACATTTTTTTTAGACCAGATCTGAGAAACTATCAGATCATTACTGAATGCTGAATAGGCAATTATAGTTATTCACGCTGCCATGTACTTGTATATTATATGAACATGTTTTTCTGGGTAGTGGAAGATAGAGTAATAATAGAAATACACATTCAACAACAACACATGTACAAATAGCCCACCACTGCACATGGCAGTATAGTAAAATAGCCTCTAAGGAAAGATGATCTGTGGTCCTATTCTTAAAGGAAAAAAAGTGTCACTTTTTTTCTATTTGTAATTAAGATTACCCCAGAAATAGGGTCTAATATAATGGGCCCATCTGATGGTATAAAGAGCACATCTGATGGTATAAAGAGCCCATCTGATGGTATGGAAGAGCACCTGTTACTTCAGGCTATTGCCTTACATCTGTCTTATTGTCATAGAAGATGTTATCATTGCTCGTTCTCATTTGTCAATCAATTTACCGTTTAAAAACCACAGACTTGAAATTGCAAGTCACCGTGATTAGACTAAGTCTATATTTATATGGTTTATCCATTGTATATCATCTGAAGCCATTCATTTGGAAATAATTGTTTTGAATTCGGACAAGAAGATAATTTTGTCCCGATACAGTCCACACGATTGGGCTCGTTCACCGTACCCAGCGCACAATACAGATTCAGCTGACCCGGCTTGACCTCTCAACTTGCTTAATGGGCCTTACTGTTGTGTGTAGACAAGGCCAGGTTCTTGATACGTCTTGCATGTTTGGGTCACTTTTTGTTTGAGGGACGTATAGCCAGAGTACTTCCTTTATTAGCTGCGAGCCTGTGATGACAGAAGCCTCAATACAGACGCACGCTGATCTATATCTGTGTTCGTGATTATATCCACTTACTCCACCGATTATATCGGCTACTGTGTTGTGTGTCACTGCGCTTGTATATTATCACGTCGGTTCCTTCAGTAATTGACTAATCTGATGTTTACTGTCTGAATTATCGCCAAGTGTAGAAATGTAGCTTTTATTCAGCATTTGCTTTGAAGTTTTAATAAAAAAAATTGGGCATTTAGTATTTTTTATAATGATGAATAAAGTCATTTTAATTAATATTTATTTTCTATTTTGCATTAGTCAAATAAGTTGAGGATGAATGTCCACATTTTGATCGTGTATCCATATTGTATGTCATCTCGTGTCAGGTTAAGTCTGATCGCGTGTCTCTAGTCAACACTAAGCCAGTGAGACGAGACTAATATCGGTTACCAATATGTATGATAGAATTCAACAAACACAAGATTGACATGACATTCGCAGTCAGTTTTTAGTAACCATGGTAACAATTAAATACTCTTACTTAAATTAGGTATGGTGAAAAATAGTTTTGCTTGCTTGATCCTATCATGCTAAATTGGTCCAAACAGGGTGTGTGTGTGTGTGTGCATGCGTGTGTGTGTGTGGGCATGTGTGTCTGTGTGTGTGCATGTGTGTGTGTGTGTGTGTAATCTCAAAAACTCACAATTTTGTTTAAATTTAACTGATGATTTCAGCAATGAAGATATAGCATGTGCTTTGTTGAAAGTGCACAGAGTTGAAATGAATTAAATATCATTTTGAATGTCATTTTGTGACCTTATCAAGTAGTTCATCACAGCTATAGCAGACAACCACTTTAAATCAACAACAGCACTTTTGCAACATGTTACACAAAATTATAGGCTATCCACTGGCCATTTATTCTGTTGTATACAAACTGTAGTATCCACATTTGGATTCAAGCAAGTCAAAATATAACAAAGTGAAATACAGTTGAGCATAAGTTTTCAAATTAGAACAAGTCTGTCTTCTTTCTTAACTATTCCCTGTAGTTAATACTAGTACTTCATCCTCCAGAATGTGTTCTTTAACCTTCTGTCTACTGGAGGATATCAAAGATGCCCACAGAACATTGATTGTGGTTATAATAGAGTGGTAGAAGGTTAGGGTTGTGCTTATTGTTACAGAATGCAGGCTACAGATAGAATAACTCTCTGTTTCCCTATATTACAATTAGGTCAATGTTGTATACTCCCCAGGGAGTTGAGAAGGAACACTGAGTGTACAATTATCCATTGACCGGGGATAATAATGTAGCGC
>JAVCKZ010069826.1:0-14004 GCA_034780755.1 Lepetodrilus elevatus
TTTGTTCAATAAACATGTATTTTGTATTATGGTGAAATTATGAGCCTCCTCTAAAATACACTTTGAGCCCCCCCCCTAACCTGAAAGTCTGGATCCGCCCCTGGAGAGGGTTAAACACAATCACTGCCTACCCAAACCATCTATGGGAACCCGTTTTCCAGATGTCTCACTTCTAGGCCACAATTATTGGCCACGCATTAACCACCAAAGATTTTCATAGTCTATTGTGGCGCCACTCTGACTTTCCTTTTTCGGATGGTATGTCGTCCTATACGGAATGTCCCCAGCCCAAGATGAGAAGTACAGTCGGAGCATCTCTGGAAGGTCTCAGTGTTGCTATGGCGATATAGCGATGGGAGATTCCACTTCTTCGGCCTGCTCTGTTGGTTCACGCAGCTGAAACTTCCGTAACTTGGGTGTCCACAGCTTCAGCTTGGCAACCAGAGGTAAGCCTAGGTTCACGTGCTTCTTGATAATTGTGCCGCTCTTGCCATCGTACGTGTCATACTTTATGGCCAGATTCACAATCAGATCATTCTGCAGTGGAAAATTTGTCAAGTATTCAAGTATTCAAGTACACTGTATACACTTGTAGTAATTGTAGTTATTGATAAATGTGTTTTTCAGCTGATGTTTAGAGCCGTTTAGATTATTTCACTATTATCACAGCAATCTACAATAGAAGTAAAGTTGCACTTAACCCTCTCACTGCTAGAGGCAACCAGAGATGCCCTAAAGAGCAGTGCTTGTGTCTAATACAGCAGGGAGAGGGTTAAGGCAGTAGGAGACTAGTCTGCGCACTTTTATGACTGTGAGCTATTTGATGTCTCCGAACTCCTAAACAAGGGTGGTGTTCCATTGACAGTACAAGACACACATTCTGGACAGACGTGTCCAGACCGTGAATGGAACAGCCGTGCAGTCCATTCATGGGAAGTAGAGGGCCGAGGCAAATACTGTTTCAGTTTGTGTTTGTGACATCATAAATGGGCTACACCACCTCTTCAGTGTGAACATATTGGACGCGTCCTGGACACACCTGTCCCGTATTCCATTCATGTCCTGGACGTTCAGCCTTGTCCTGGAGAGTCAATGGAACACCACCAAGGTGTACATAATGTCCTGCCATGGTAAAAGCAGAGTGTATGCCCTGGTTTACAACTGGACTACAGTGCGACCCAGGCCCCGAGGTTACGTTTTTGTGCTCAACTCGCATTTTATGCTAAAAAACAAACTCAGTGGCGTTTACGAAACTTTCTGAGTCTGATTAACAACTTTCTGAGGGTGTCATATTGTGAAATGGATAACAAATGACATTTTGTGAAGTGTACTAGGTATTATATACATGTCAATCTAAAAGAACAGCACTCGGATACGGTGATCAGCATCTATCGCCAGTAGCAGACTACTTCCCTACCAATGTTACACAATGAGCATACGTGGCATAGGCATGGAACCAGTCTGTATACCTTTCTTACTGTAATGTCTCTAAATACACCAAAGGGTTCCAAAATGCTGCTTATGTTCCCGAAAATACGTGACGCCGTGCTCAGTTGAGCATGTACTCAGAGTTCGGTAATCTCCAACTTTGAAAATATCTGAGTACGTACTCGGGGGTTTGAGCACAGTTCCGAGATGAGCAAGGAAAAAAAGTTTCCTAACTTCGGGGCTAGGTTTGTCACAATATTTCAGTGTAATCTTGTGGAGGCCTCACCTTCAGTTTCTGGATGTCTTGTATCAAGTTCTTCGTCTTCCCTTCGATGACCTGGGTGGGTTGGCCAATCATAGAAACAGTCTGCAAGTGAAAATACACAGATTAATAAATAGAACTAAACCTATTATAACAAACACAATATATCACTTACACAAACTTCCAAATCCTCAGTTCCATCAACATCTGAATCTATTAAACCTATACACAATATGATAACTGATAGGGGCAACTTTGGCACATCATGAATATCCATTGTTATTTGTTCTATTATTACTATTGTCCGGTACAGTTACTCACTGAAGGTATGTGTGTTATCCAGGGGACACATTTACGAGTTCTGCCCTTGTCCCGCACCGTCACGAACACCTCTAGGACGTTGGAGAAGTTGGAAAAAAACTCCAGAACCAGGACTACCCCCAACTCGGCAGACAGAACCATCTTTTCAGGCAGTTCTGGAAAAATATAACGCATACTTCAAGCCAGCTCTCAGTACCATAGTAATTAGCAATAACTCTAATGTTAGCTAGGACACTCACTTAATAAGACATATACATATTTTAGGATTTTATTTTATCATATAAATCTTGAAAAATAATATCTATTTTTCCCTTAATCATATTTTCTTTTTAAAGAAATAATATGATAAACGTGTTCTTTGTTTTCGATCCCCCATATCAATTGACCATTTTAATATCGGGGGAAATTTTATTTATTTTATCCTAAAGGACAGAACGTACCATGTGCACTTTCCCAGGCAAAAGCGCGTCTATTGAAGGCTTCTGTTCCGCCATTCCGGAAGTGGATTGGATCGCAGAAGGAGCGTGCCGGTTCTAGATAGTTCGTCCTCACCTCCGGAATCTGTTTCTTCTTCACCTTCTCATCCTGCCCCATGTCTGGGTTGAAAACAAAAACACGTTGAATATAGCGGACTGAGAAACATCATAGTGGGAAGGAATCTAATTAAAATTAGATATGAAAGTATTGCTCCAAAGATGTATTGACATACGCTCAACATCGATCTAACATAACTGTGTAGTCTCTTGCTTACGAGTTACCGTATGACTTGCGAAAGTGAGCCTCCGATTGGTTACGGTCAAAGGTCGCTCTGACACACACACACACACAACAGGGAAACAAAATACACATGCACACACACACACACACACACATGCACACACACACACACACACACACACACACTAACTCTGTGAAAAATAAATAATAAATGTTCATATACTCTTGCTACATAATTTATTCATGACATATAACATTAAAATAAACATTTGTGCAATAATGAAGAACAGTGAGTGAACATGGAGTTTAACGTCGCTGCGGGGATCTTTCACCCATTTGGGACGATATGAAGAACAGAATGAAACACAGGAAGTTACTATGTGAATAGAATAGGAATCATCATCAAGACTACTACACACCTTCCCTCATAGCAGAAAATACCTCCTCAATTTTGATTGGTCGCCGGAGGTGTTTCTGCAGATGTTTCACCATAATTCCTGTGTCGCCGACCTCGTACGCAGATAGCCCGGCACATCTGACGAGAAATAGTCACATGAAAACATGCTGAATGCTATGTATTTATAGAAAACAACACACAGATGTTAAATGTGAATGCGAACTAATAAATGGCTGCTTCCAACTTACGTAGCGTAACAAATCAAACAATTCCCTGCGGTCAAGATCGGTATCCCTTGAGAAGCATCGTCTTCAACAATACCATCTGATCCATTCTTATTCCTGAAAAATATATGCAGTAAATTGTACTAAATAAAGTTTGTCTTACATTATTGAAGCTTTACATCAGCAAAGTACAAGAAACATACATGGTAATAGCCACAATAAACTGTATTTTTACTTTCCTTCATGTGGTTAAATTTGTTCTCTGTTCTAACTCAACTTGTCCTTTCACGGATAAGAAACAGGACCATGCCGACCCTGGGATTCGAATCAGAGTTGCTGGATTGTCAGTCCAACTCTACTGACTTAGTCAAAGGAGTAACCCCCAGACATCTTGTAGGTGACCCCCAGACATCTTGTAGGTGACCCCCAGACATCTTGTAGGTGACCCCCAGACATCTTGTAGGTGAGCGTGTGTCAGAGATGAGATAAGACAGCATTTAGACGTAAACACCTATAACTGTATCTTACATGTAAAATAAAATGACAATGGGGAAAGTCAAATGTTCTATGCAGTAATCATAGTTTTCTCCGTACAAAAAGTGAATTTGACACCAGTGGGTCGTAATAGTATATCTAAGCCCAGAAATCGTACTGAATACGCCCAAATCGTAGAGGTGACGAAGTCTGGCACTACCACGCACTCACCTCTTTCTGCAGATGTCCAGGATCATGGTGCAGAGTTTGGGCCCCTTCTGCTGCATGCTGTTGAGGACGGCATTGGCACAGAGACAGTCCTTCTCCGAGAAGTCCGTCTGTGCATCTTCCGGCACGAAGTAGCACCGACCTTTCTCCTCAAAGCCATGACCACAAAAATAGAAGACCCCGTAGACGCCCTCCCCGAGAAGGTCGCAGAAAACCTGCACGGCAGCTTTCATCTCGATCAAGGTCAAGTTCAAAAGCGAGACAACTTTGAAGTCCAGCGATCTGAAGATGTCCGCCAGCACTTGGATGTCCGACTTTGGCGCCTTGAGTGGATTGTCACATCGGTAGTTGTAGTTCCCGATGAGAAGAGCTACTTTATCAGTGGCTGGAGCGAAAGTATAAATATTTTACTCCACCACACATTATGAAGCTGACAATGGCAATTGACATGGCTTTACAATCAACTAACTGTCAAGATACGCAATTACTTAACTATGGAATGTCAATACTTGCTTAACCCTCTCCCTGCTGGATTAGGCACAGATACTGTTCTCCGGTTGCCTTCAGCATGGAGAGGGTTAAACACAACGGGAGATCAATCAGGGACTGGAGGAAAGGGAAGCAACTCCTGCTGCTACAGGTATGTCATATACTCTCACGACGAGCGTTTCTACTCACCAGTGTATCTGGAGATTGTCGAGTAAGTAGAGGAAGTGACCTCTAGAATGACCTTCTGTGAGCAGGCATTATGTCCCATCATGTTGGATACTTGGCAATGAATGATCGCTGTCATCTGAACGCTTTGTAAAATAAGCTGTGTTCCTATTTGTCCTGAAGGAAATAAACAGAATACTGAAGATTGGGTATTGTGAACAGTAATGAGCAAGCATGTAGTCAAACAAACAATGCACATGATTAAAACAATCTCCACCATTCACAGTTATTGAATAATAATAATTGCTCAATAATAATAAGAACAATAAAGGTGTGATTCCATTAATATGGCTGTGGTCCGGCTGTGGTCCGGCTGTGGTCCGGCTGTGGTCCGGCTGTGGGCCAGCTCCGCCATGGGTGCGTCTAGTTTGTTATTGGACTCAACTCATTTCACTACAAGTGTTTCCATTAATGCGATTGACGTGCAGAGTCGCATACGGCTGGTGTATGGCACGGGTAGTAAACTAGACGCACCCGCGCCGGAGCTGGACCGCAGCCATATTAATGGAAACACACTTTAAGAATAATAAGAATACAAATTAAATTGTGGTTTAGAGCCACTTTCAAGATTATTTCCCTTATATAAAGGGAAATGTCAGTTTAGTGCAGGAGGAAACCTGCAACATCCATATCCTACCTGGTAATGGCATACTGTTTTGGAACCACTGATACGCGAGTGGACTCGGTCCCACCGCCTCACACGTGAAGACTGCAGACCCACCAAACTCTACTCGGTATCCTATTGGCTGGACAATAATCCTGGGTTCTTGGCTGAGGACAGGCTGGAAATCTGGAGTTCAATGACCATGATAAATGCTAGTATCGTAAAACTGTTGATAATTTAATAATACTGAGCTATTTCTGTTCTTAAAGACAGGTGTTTGTCATCATAATTAACCATGGTTACAGAATTGCCCACTTACTGGGTGCGACTGTGATCATTGCTGGAATACTGATGGCCTCCCCGTAGTCGTTCTTCACTTGACATCGGTATCGCCCGCTGTGGCTCTGGTTAGCATTGTCTATCTGCAACATGACGGTGAACATGAATAGCTTTACATTTCTTAACAGCATCAAAGAAGAGTATTCTATAATTCACATACAATACAACTTTACATTATTAATCCTATACAATATATTTATCAATAGTTTAATATATCAATGATGTAGGATATCGGGGTAATAAAAATTGATAAAAAAAACCACCACAATTATCATATATAAAGCAAACATCATTAACGACAGTCTTACCTGTATAACTGGAAGTAAAGTTTCTGCAACGAATCTGTTTTCTTCGAGAACCCAGTTATAGTGTAAGGGCGCCTTTCCCTTGGCTTCACAGGTCAAGTAGAACGTGCTTCCATTAAAAATAAAGCTGTCACGAGGGTGTGAGGTAATCACTGGCAGAAAGCAATCGTCGTCTGGAAGTCAGAAACAACGCACAATGAAAGCATTACATCCATATAGGATTATTTCTGACTGTATTTGAAGTTGAAATCCACATATATTATTTCCTTTAATAAATTATCGACATCTAACATTCCATAACATATTAGGGAAATTTCGTGAGGACAATATAAATGTAACAACTGACAAAGGAAGAATATCTATGTAATGTATCATCTGGCAATTCATTAAAAAGACGGCATGGATGTAACAATGTTTTAAGATAGAACTACAGATGTATATATAAAAAATAATTAAATATTTAGGCAATATTATTTAATTATTTTACAGACTTTTCATTTAGAGAACACATTCTAAAAAAGATTATGGTAGATTGTGTGGTAGCAATACTCTTGTATGCATGTCTTCACTATAGTGCTCTGCCAGCTATAACAATTATTACTTCATGAATAATCCATTGCTACTACATCATGTACATGGAATAGGTGTATACTACACTGCTACTACATGGAACAATCTTGAACTTACTGGCAACTTTCAGACCCTCCGATACCTCCGAGGTTGATTTGGTGAATGGCGGATACGTTTGTGTTCCTGACCCCAAGTTGACCACTGAAACAAACACTGGACAATGTCACATCTGCTTACCTACAGAAACTGTCTGCAGGTGCTAGCACAGTGGTAGAACGTCAGACTTCCAAGACATAGGTCCTGAGTTCAAAACCAGTCCCGTCTAGAGACGTTACATTTCAGATATGATGACAGGATGCGCTGTCTACACAGGTACCGTAGTTATTATTCTAGGTCCACCGGTGCCAGCTGGCATACACAGCACTATGGCTGTTACAGGTTTCCTCCTGCCATAAGCTGACAAGCTGTGATATGAGTGAAACAACCCTGAAAGTGGCTATACACCACAATTGAAATCAACCCAAAACACGTACTCTCTGGTTTAACACAATGTTGTACTACTGGGCCGGTATTCATAAAGGGGCTAAGTCAGTTTTTGCTATATATTTGGTCATCAAAATCGGACTTAAGCCCTGGTAATATAACAAGGCAATATCCGCTCAAATTTGCTATGAGGACAGAACACAAAATGGAAGAGTAGTCAGCGAGAGAAGAGAGTGAGGGCGACTACAATTGCCTGAAGCAATGTTAATTGTTCAGCTGACACTTACCTTTAGGATATACTTTTAGCTCTGCATACTCAGAAAATTCAACATCTTTTGCACAAGCCGAGTTGTGAAGTCTACAGCAGTAGTTACCAGCATCTTGCTCACTGAAAGATACAGTACAAAGCACATTGGTATTTTAATGTGGAAGCGCCAGTACTGTAACTACTATATGCTTACTTTAATGTTTTGTTTAAAAAATAACGTTAGCTAGGAAATTTATGTGGAAGCGACTGTGTATCTGCTAATAGGCATCTACGCACCTGCACACGATGAGACTGATGAGATCTCCTTAATACAAGCAACTTTCATATCATATATCTATGCTCACCTGACTCCATCAATGACGAATGAGCTGTCTATGGCTCTCTCTATAGCCTGCTGGTCTTTGAACCACTGGTACCGCGGGTAGGGGAACCCCGTGGCTTTCACATGCAGCGTAAACCTCTCACCCTCTTTCAGCTTCTGTAGGCTCTCCGGGTTCACCGTGATCTTGATTGCCTCTGAAACATGATGCAGTGTGTGTGATCAATGAAGAGCAGGGTGAAACAACAAGCAGTGTGTGTGTGATCAATGAAGAGCAGGGTGAAACATGATACAGTGTGTGTGATCAATGAAGAGCAGGGTGAAACAACATGCAGTGTGTGTGATCAATAGAGAGCAGGGTGAAACATGATGCAGTGTACACGTGTGTGATCAATGAAGAGCAGGGTGAAACAACATGCAGTGTGTGTGATCAATAAAGAGCAGGGTGGCAACTTGCTAAATTCAAACGTCCGGAAATTCAGTTATGGTATCTGCATGATTTTACCGGAAAGTACATAAACTTGAGGAGGTCTAATTGTTTAATTATTTATCAATGTGGATGAAAGGTGGAACAAAGTGGTCCAATATGCTCAGGATGTTAAATAAGCATGGTCATGGTTATCAGAGGTTGATGTTTTTACCCAAACCAAGATTTGATTTGAACTAAGGCTATCAAGCAATCTCAAGATTATTTCATTCATGTCACAATTTGACGATTTACGGTAGCACTACCAATAGGAACCCTACAACACAATTTCCATGTTCATACGCACCATAGTTTTTCAGCTCCTTGAGTACTTTCTCCAGATGTAGTTGGTCGAGGTAATACACAAGGTCCCTGACCTTCATCCCAAGTGACGACAGCGCCATGAGCAGCTGATCAGCTGGACTCCGATTTCCGTAGATTTGCATCGCAAACTTCTCAATCTCAGTCTGCCTGTAACAGTGTATGTATAAACAGCAGGGTTTTTAAATATTAATTTAGTGATTAATTAATCCTTTCAGTAGTCTAGACTCCAGTTGGACTCTATTGTACATCAGTACTGACCTGTTGCTTTAAAATGAAATCACAGAAACTGGGTCTTACAGAACAGCTTTGAAGATTATTTCACTCATATGATATCACAGACTGATGGTTTTCAGTACGAGGACATTTTATAATAGAAATATAATAAAATGAATACAAAACAACTAACTTGAAGATATATGGCCGCTCCAATAGAGAAATCAGGGCTCTCCAGTTCTGACATTCCGGCGCCGTGTCAAGGTGATCGCGGAGAGTGATCATCAGACTCCCCGACAGCTTGTTGATGTTGATGTCAGGAGAAACTCGAAACGCCATGTTGATTCTGGAATGTCTGTATAGATACAATAATGTCCTTGTATAGAGCTTTAAAATTGCTACCGATTTAACATCAAATGATCGTAAATACATAGATCCATCTCCGCTGTATCTATTTTATTTGAAAAATTCCTGAATTATAATCGTGATAATATATTTAACAATCAACATATAATTATTTAATCAGCTGTTATGACAATTAAAATAGAATTTTGTAAAAACATAATTATAATTATAGATCTGACATCCCGAATTATAATTTAAGTGTGACACTGTGTGTGTGTGTGTGTGTGTGTGTGTGTGTGTGTGTGTGTGTGTGTGTGTGTGTGTGTGTGTGTGTGTGTGTGTGTCCGTGTACCACTTTAAATGCAACAAACACTGTTGAAACAGATACAAATTAAAATCATCATTGTTTACCTTTAGAAATAAAAACGTAGGTAGTACTACTACTACTACTACCACACATTAGTCCCAACACTTCACCTACACGAGTCACATATTCACATGTGGCAATATTGACAACGTATATATCAACTATAACTATCCTTACATTATGTATCTTCAAGATCTCTTCTAATTAGATTGAAGAGAAATCATATCAAATAAAACTTCTCAACACTGCTCAACATGATACAGCAACCAGGAAGTCAATGACGTCACGTTCATTGGACCAATGAAAAGACAGGTATTTCTGTCTGCCAAAGATTCCAAATATTAGGCATTGTTCAATAGAATTGTGTTCTATTTCTGTAATAATGCCATAAATACGTGATTCAACATGTTTCAACATGGTTCTATGGCATTCAATACCTATTCATTATAGTCATTGCAGATAATAAATTAATAAACCATAGATAGTAATGATTTCCCCCCCTCTGTTGTCATGTGATCAGTTCAAAATGGCGGCCGAGCACAAGGACGACGAAGAAGTTGTTCTAAGTTGTTTACAGTGCCGTGTACGCAAACGTTCACATGCGATCACTTTGAAAGAAAACGCGAAAGTGTTTAGGAGTCCCAATAATTCATATATCGCTAGTCATGACGCAAATAATTGTTTATGCATCTCAAAACTCGTCGAACTTCCTAGCGAGGGTGTTTCAACTTTCAGTATCTCGAATATCACAAGGTATACTTATCCTGCAAATGTGGAGATCAGGGGCCCTCTCTATTTCACCAATTTGCTTGAGTCATAGGCCATGTTTATGTCCTCTGTGGAATCTATATGCTACGATCAAAATATCTGCTATATGCACCCACAGAGGCCATACCGCTTGTATAGCCAGGGTGCGCGCAACCCGACGTAATTTGACAACTCAAGTTTCTCACCTTCTTTTAACTGCTAAAACCTTCTCGTGTAGTCGTGCGTGAATGGTAATCCAATGAGTGAACATTGCTCTTTCTGAATCCGTGAAAATAATTACTGTACCTCTAAAGACAAGCGCACCACTTGCTCCCAATCACTGCACGTGCGGGAAGCCTATGCCAGAATTCTGAATATGTGTAATTATAAAAGAGTGATCGGAATTTTAAACAATCTCTGATCCTTGAATACTAAATTAAGAAATGTTAAATGTTTTACATACTGCTAATGTGATACAATATTTTGATCGTAGCATATAGATTCCACAGAGGACATAAACATGGCCTACAGTACTTTAGTCAGGGTATTCTGACTTTTATGGGTTTACATGTCGGGTGTTAGTATTACTATGATAATTATGTAACAAACATAAGAATGTTACATTACCATTCCCGGTGTAATGAGTGTGCGACGTGAATAAATGAAGGCCTAGTCTAAATTGATGGAAAACAAATTGAAATAAAGTTATCAGCTGGTTATTTGCATGTCAGCATTGGTAGTTTAATCAATAATATACTAAACTCGCTTCCAATGTGAGTTCCATGTGGTACTATTTTTATGAAACTCTTAAATAGTTTTGGTATCTGACTAGCTTTCGCAACCATTCCCTCATTTCATAAAAATGGTATCACATGAAAGCTTGTTTAGTATTCTCTATGAAACTATTGGTATATAGCTCAATTGGCAGATATCTAACAGGGTTAGAAGTTCCCACTCGGCTGGCGGCCCGATCCATTTCTCATAATGTTAAAGGTATCCTACGGGCGAGTAGAAATTTCATGTTTTGTTATTTATATCATTATTCGGGCGAGTACGTTTTAAAGTTAAGTTCCAACCCTGGGTATCTTTTGAGGTTATGAATGAATGAATGCTAAAGTTACGTCACAGTGTGAAAACCTCAACCTCACTGAAATATGTTTACTCAAACTTTCAAAGCTAGAGTCTTTCTTACTATTTTCTTGCTGTTTTATTACTGTCTGATAATTTTGCCATTGTTTTAAATACTGAATTTATAAAATTTATATGTGATTAATGACAAATACTCATCAGTTTTTAGCGATCAGTCTTAGAGGAATGGTGTGGAATGTAGATCTAGTCAGAGTCTGGTTACAATCACATAATATCGAGGCATCTGGTTTGGGGGGAAAAGTGACTCCAAAATAATGCTTGGGGGCAAACTAACTATGGCTTGGGAGAGAAAAGACTGAAGGGGAAACATGATACATCCGATACACGTTCTGGATACATATATTTTACTACTGTAATTATTAAACCAAAGGAAGCAACAAATTATATATATTTCCATTTATCTATCATGTCTACATATGATCATTCGTGACACATGGAATACTATGCCACTCTTCAATGTGATACCAATAGCGTATGCGGTGTCTCAGTATATATGCCAATGTTGAATTGGTTATGTGTACAACTTACGAACACAAAACAAAACAAATCCACATGTGTTTCGAAGACATATTCCTCCAATGAACACGTCACAATGGAAATGATCTCCCACAGCTAAATCCACGAAATGCACCACATGCACATATATAGAAAAGTGGTCTTAGTATCTGTGTGGGCTACATGATATGTCTATGTGTTCTATTCTGTACATATTTTAGAATGATTATCAGTTGGTTATTAATATTACAATAATTACCAATACTGAGAAGTTTTGGTTCCATAATTATCCATATAGGTTGTTAGCAACATACTATGCTTGTCAAGAATTCACTTTGATGTTTGTCTAGAAATTATTATCAGTGAATGTGATCTACATTATTTGGTCAAATCATAAAATATATCATTAGGGATAACATTATAACTAAAATACAAGTTGGTCGAGTCATTTGTCCTTCCAACTGAGATCATTATACTGGATCTCTTTGTCATCTTAATTGTGTACAATCGGGGAAATATATCAAGAAATCTGAAAATATTTGGTCCATATCCTGAATATTGTCAGATCAAAGTAGGAAACACTGCCCCACTGGGAATGTTGTTTTCTACATTGTTTACCTTACACACCTTTGAATTTACAAGCTTGACGTCATCGGTAAACAATTATAAACCATCGCTCTACGCGTAACCATACTCTTTTAATTACCAACTTACTTGATTTGACGCGAATGAGTGGCAGTATGATCTATGAACATCAATCATCAACTTTCTCGGAAAGGTCTACTGTAAGCAATGCATTCCCGCACCGAATACAAAATAAAATCTAAATAATTTCCACGTTTGACATAATGGTATCAATATGCATTTAAGAAGTATACATGTATATAAATGTTTTCTAATTTTAAATATTATTTAATATTATTCTTTTATCGTGAAGCAGGTGCGCGAGTCCGGAGTGAAGCTACCTCGATTATCCATTCTTGTTAATATTAAATACGAATGGAGAAACGAATAGTTTTGCCTTGTTGACGGCTGTTATACCTTCCATCCACCTCCCTCTGAAATATATCGTTTTATTTATTTCTCTCCATTCAATCTAAAGTTTGGAGTTGTAATATCACACCCAAGTGTATCTAAGCAGTAATCATATATTGGGGGATAGAAATATGCATTGCTGAAATTTGATCTGCTTTGAATAATGTAAACTTGTGCAAATTTTCATCAAAACCAAGAGGGATTGCATTACTATGCACTGAAGTTCTAATGGGGACATTTTTCAATTCCGACAATATTGCTGATATTGAGAAAATAGTTTAATACCATACTAAAATCATAATAATTTGTACCAATATGCATTCTAGTTGGCGTTGTATACATATATTATCTATTTGATTATCCTGATCATAATTAGCGACTTTTGTCTATTGATGGAAATGAAATCGCTCCTCCCCCTACGAGCCTCATTCTGACAGACAGTGAGAGACATTGGGGAAAATATTTGGTCGCCATTTTGTTGTTCATCCAGAAACTCACCATCGGGAAAGTAGTTGTTTCCGTGGTCCTCCGGGATGGGGGAGACTAAAATCATCTACCACATAGACGATGAGGATACTCCATATCTTATAAAGCTCCCCGTCCCTGCCGATCGCGTAACTTTAGGGGATTTTAAAAATGCCCTCAACCGCCCAAACTACAAGTTCTTTTTCAAGTCTATGGACGATGACTTTGGGTAAGTATATTGGACAATCTAGATGTATTGATGCGGTTGCCATGCTGCTAAATGGATATTGAATCTATTGACTTTCCAATGCACGTGAATGTAGGTTTATAGCACTATCCTACTTGCGGCAACTTTCAAAACTACAAATGACAGTCGAGACATTGGCCCTCTTGTATTTCCCTTTTCAGAATAAATCTGTAGAATATCTAAATTGATTCGAACACTTTCTCTAACCATGTATTATCCTTGCAAAGAAGTTCAATCGGTAGCAATAGATGCTAGATTTCGTATTTCCCTGAGAACTGCAAGCTAGATAAATTATGACGGCACAGACATTCGACTCCGAGATGTATATTTCTTCAATTAGCCATGTCATACAATATTTAAATATAAAGTTTTTATTCAATATTTTTGCATATATTAATACTACATTGATACAGAAATAGTGTACTACAGAAATATGTGACATATATCGCATAATAACGATGTTAATCCACTTCAGGTTCCCGGTTCCAGCAGGGATTA
>JAVCKZ010069837.1:0-27904 GCA_034780755.1 Lepetodrilus elevatus
TTCAGCACGGAGAGTTCATGCAAAACTTGAATATGCATGGCAATCCACGTGAAGATCAGACAATGCACGAGGTACACATGCACAATATGTCAGTTGGCCGAGAGTATAATTAAGGCTCCATATGAGACACCGACAATCTCGCATTTTCATTTTTGAAAACTATTGATTTCAGTGGTTTTTGATTGCTATGGATACAAATTCATACTAAAAACACCAAAATCATGGCTTCAAAATTACGTTCTATAAGTATAATAATAGTTTTGTGACAGAAATTGTTAAGACATATCTGGAACTATATTGTAAATGTATTTGAGATGAAATGCCTGTTCATGTTGAAAAGCTAGACACGTGAAAACGGATACAGCAGACTCCACTTTTTATCCATGTATGTGTAAATACTGAGGCTTGGATGCAGAACAAAACCGTCAAGCATTATCCAAACATTATCTGGATTTGGGGGCATATAAAGTTTGGATGGCAAATAGAGCCATGATTTAATTAATACTGGTAGGTAATAGATGACGTATGCTATCTATGGCATTTTCTGCTTGATTGTTTCTGATGATGTTGTTTTTCTTTGCGCCTTTTGCATGGCCTAAGCTATCAATTATTTTTATTTGTATACTTTCCATATTTTTGCGATCTCTACACTGAAAGTTGGCTATATTTCTGCATTTTCTCAGGGGAAAATTTACAAAAATACTAAAGATGTGAAGTAAATAATGATACAAAACAAACTTCTATGTGATAATATTTTCATGAAACAAGTGTTATTACCATAAGTATTCATGAGTTCTGTAAAATGACATTACATGGAAGTGAGTTTAGCATTCAATTTGTTACATTGCCAACTACAAAAAAAAATTCTTGGTATTTTTTGTCAGTTTTGACAAATAAAATATTCCTTTGGATTCAAAAGAAATAAAGCTTTAAAGCAATGGTCAATTCAAGCTAATTTTAATAACTAAATTGTACTAGAGCTGATCAAGTCTTTTAAAATGTCAACATGCATAAATAATAGTAATAACTTGACATGTGAATTTTGCATCTTGATAAGGTCAACCATCACTGTTATATCACCTGGATGTCATCTATTATTACCACATACTAAAAAAAAAAGGAAAAATAAATACGTTCATATCCAGATTTCTTCCATTATACTTTTTCAGGATCGTCAAGATTCGTTCAACAAGGTCACAAAATTTGAACAGTATCCAAATAAAGATGGGAGGTATTCAAATCCAGCTTATATAGCCGATGAGGAAACTACTTCTTTTCGGAGTTCAAGTATTTATCACGATGGTGCAGATTCTGACAGTGCCTATGAAAAGATACCCTTATGAAAAGTCATCATTGTAAATCATTATCTTATTGAAAAACATCAAAAAAAAGATTTTTCTTAAGATAAGACAAAAATTTCAAGAAAATAGAAATGCCTTCAATTTGTTTTTAATATAACAAAGACTCAAAAGAGTAAATATAATTGAGCTACAATGTAGATCTGGGAATTAGTCCTCTATTGAACTGAAATTAGATGACGTACATATCTGTTGTTTCTTTACTGTTTTGTTATTGAATATTCATATATATCGCCATGTTTATATTGCATTTAATACAGTGTTTACATTACATATTGAAGGCAGCTGGAACTGCTCTGTAGCTGTGATTTTCTTACACTGATACATGTACATGTGTTTAATGTCCCTACATGTCAGCCGTCTACCACCTGAAATGACAGCTTGGGTTATATACTCTCCAGGGAGTTGAGAAGGCTAAATACATTCACACTGATCCATTGATAACAATGTGGCACTTCTAGGCCCGAGATTACGAAACTTTTCTGAGTACGTTTTTTCTCTCAGGCTATGACTAACGTCACATGACGTTTTATGAACAAAATTCTGAGTTGAGTATGAAATCGTACTCAGAAAAGTTTTGTAATCTCTAGTGGCCCTAGTGTGGATTTTGTGCATTACATTTTTAAAGTAGACATTATTACTACCATAAAGGTTGGCAAAAATCTTAAGCTTTCTAGGGTGTTTTTTTTTGTCTGCTAGTATTTCACTAGTCATTTTATTAACACCTTTTTTGAAAATATTGACACTTTAAGAAATCTAACCTATAAAAAATTCTAAAAATTGTCATTGACAAGGACTTGTTTTCTATTCCACTAACTACACAAGTAACAAGACCTGAAAGCTATATTTTCAATGTGAAGTTAACCCTATACATATCACACAAGTAGCAAATACATGTATATATGAGAATCAGTGAGCTTAGTGAATTCCAGTTAGTGTGGGACAATTGTCAAAATCAAAGTTTTTTTTCCATTCCTTTCGACCAAAATCAAATCATTACATTGCTGGTGTTCAAGTATACAGCCTGTATGGCAAATGATATAAATGCTAAATTAACATGAATACAATTCTGTTACTGCATGTAATTCCACAATTCTTTCCACCGCTGTATATACCATAATATAAATAGTTTGTGGTTACCATGCCTAAATTACAAGTAACAGAACATTTTATTTTTCTCTGCCCATGCTGGCAATGCTATGTACATATGTGTGAGCATTAATGTAAAACAACAATGTAAAGCACCCATGACACCTATATAACATCGTAGCAGCATGTTATTCAACCAATACACCGAAGCACTATTAGCGTCTTATCTTTTAGGGTTACTGAAACTAGCTGAATGTGTGCACAGATTTCAACATGAGAGACTTCCGCCCGTCCATTTTTTAACGTTGTAATCATCAAATGCATGTTTTTTTTAGCGGTCGGTTTTGAATGTTTTCGTATATAGATGAGGTTGTTTATACGCAGTGATAAATTAGTCAAATGCTTGATTTTAAAGAATATGCTAAAATTGAAGCCATTTTTTAAATTTATCTTAAGTGCATGAACGACAATTTTGTGAAAGTCGTAGAAACATCAAGAGAATTTCTCATCACAGCCATGTTGTAAAAGATAGTGATGACGTTATTTTTTAGGACTTTAAACATGTTCTGATTTTCTATTCATGTAAATATAATTATGATGCAGCTAAATATTACATTTCATTGCTTGCGTTCAAGGTAAAGTTGAATTGTCTCGTCTGTGCATATCTTTTAAAGTGTTCAGTATTTTTCCTTCGTAGAATAATATATCAATGTCAAGTAATAACATTTCAATTCCTATATGCATTAGAGAAATGCGTCTAGACGTAAAGATACAGACCATCAATTTGGTGCACATAATGAACTACAGAAGTTCACAATGTTGAAATGCAAAGGGACGTAACTACTACCAACATTCTGCCATTCCTATTGTATAGCCTAACTGCATCGGTGTATACATTATTGTATTATAGAATTCAAAATAATACTTTATGCATAGTAGTGGGAATTTATCAACAATCATGCACAATATAAATGATTGGTAACCGTTTCACAGTTTATTTTTATAATTATGTGTAATTTCTACCATTTCAATTTTGTTTTATAGGCAATATAGACTATAGAAATGATATTATAAGAATATGGTTTAGTATTTTGGTATTGTAATTGTTTCGATAAGAAATTATGTACCGGTATGCAGAAAGATGTTTCAGTCAAGATTTGAAATGTTTGCTTCCATGCAGTTAAGATTTACAAATAATTATTATATTAATCAATGGATATATACATGTTTTGTCATAACATACACTTATTTTATAACAACATTTATAATAACCAGAAAATATTCCTTACAAAGTGAAAAAGCATGGATTTCTGAAATATCAATAAGCCATCTTGGAGATTAAAATACACAGAATAGACTGTACATGTCAAAGGTGAAAGTACATGCACAACTGTCAATTTTGCATTATGTGTTTGTTACCACTGTAGAAAGTATTCTAGTAGTTGTGATAAGTATCTTATTAGAATTATACTTTACTATATCTAGGGCTGGCTACACATATCGATAATGGTGATTATTTTCGATGGAAATAGTTATTAATGATTATCCATATCCATATATTTTTTTCCAAAAAGAAATGTCATCAAAATATTCAAAAGAAAAACATTCCCTCGATAATTGATCAACATTGAGCTGATTATTATCGATATTTCATATCTGTATCGATAGCCAGACCTACTACGGTCATGTTCTTTAACCTTTGACACACTCCTCATTCTGTGCATATTCAAAACTCCATGCTGGCTTATACTTTCATATTTGAACTTGAATTTGTATTTGTTGTTTAGACAACTTTAACTGTAATCTATTCAACGATTGTGGTTAAAACTCACAATTTATCCAAACTATCTTGTACATTCAGAGTAATTATCTTCAGAAGAAATATACGTGCGCTAACCTTAATTATACTGGAGTCATCCCAAGATGTCGTGTAAAGCATTAACACATTAATTATGCAAGGAGATTTATTCAAGTTTTTATCAAAAACAATTTTCTATTGTTATATACATTGACTATATACATTTATCTTACAAAACATTATGCATAATAAATATGATAATGAATATGTATGTACATTGTGTGAAAATATATCTTGATATTGATGAAAATATATATATAAATAAATGATGATCATATACATGTATATATCGTTCTGTAATGTATTAATTATCCTATAGATTACCTAGAATGTTTTTTAATGAAGTGGACGTTGGATGTACTGAATATATGATGTCATTGACGATTGATTTCATGCACTGCAATAAACATAATACCAGAAGCCTATTCAGGATGGCGCGAACCCGCGAGTACACCGTGAAATTGCCTTGGAAACCGTCATCCTTCATATGTGACGCCCTTCTGAACAAGCCTCTGCTCTGGACTGGTACTGCAGAAAACTGTGTTCCTTTCAGGACTTTTCATAACACTCTCCTGTGATGTCACACGTCTGTGCTAGTATAGTGTACTTTCTCAAAGCAACAGCCTCATTGACAGGAGTCATGATAGCTTCATAGCATTGGCTGCTTACTGCTTCACTGTATGCAAGCTTGTATGGCAGAATTGGTGGGTTGCAGTTAGTGTATGGTAGGTTACTCGATAGTTAGAGCCAGCTGTTGGTGTAATCACAGGTGTGTCTTACATATTTATGCTTTTCTTTTTTAATTTAGATCTTGTTCAGCTGCCGCTGCTGTAAGGATTCTACGTGCACTACATTCAGCCCGGCAGTGCAGCGTTGTATTGAAGCCCACCCTAATCAACACATTCAACTTGTTAAGACAAAGCAAGTAGCAAATATATTAAAACAACCACATCAGACCACAGCATTGTCTGTCTACTGCATCAGACCACAGCATTAGCTATCTACTGCATCAGACCACATCATTGGCTGTCCACTGCATCAGACCACATCATTGGCTGTCCACTGCATCAGACCACAGCATTGACTGCCGACTGCATCAGACCACAGCATTGGCTGTCCACTGCATCAGACCACAGCATTGGCTGTCCACTGCATCAGACCACGGCATTGGCAGCCCACTGCTTGACCTCCATGGGACAGTGGGGGTAGTACTGCAGAGCGTCCAGGATCTGGCTGGGGTGGATCAGCAGTGCCATCAGCTTGTACTCCTTCTGGACCCGGGACCCGGACCCGTCCAGAGCTCGGATCAACTCCAGGGCCGAAAGGTGCTCGAATGCCTGGAACAAAGCCAAATATTCAAATGTTCACGTATGCCAATTATTATTTTGCTAAAAAATGTCAATATTTCTGTTCAGATGTATTTGCCATTGATTAGACCTACCTTGAGCACGACCGCTTTCTCAAACACCTGTACACTGGACTTCTTCTGAGCAAACTTTAGGTATTCTGCAGGAAGATAAAAATACAGAATATCATCAATAAATAATACGCCAAAAATAGCCTACAATGGATTCCCACTTTAAAATAATAATACTGCTAAAATATACATGATCCAGTTCATTCCTTGTGAGTAAGTGAATATGGAATGTAACTTCGCTGCGGGAATCTTTCACCCATTTGCGACCATCGTTCCTCCTAAAAATGAAATTGTTCAACTGATGTCTAAGAAAATATATATGGATCCTAAATGGATCTCGACACCCCTTCATGTATGCACACACACACACACACGTACATACCACTGTACACCATCTGGAAGTTAAAGGGCTCGCCGTCATAGATATCCATCAGATGTTTCATGGCAATGATCAGACACAGCTCCAAGATAGATACACCTACAACAACATCATCATCTAAATGTAGTTGACAACGATTAGAATGTACCATTATTCAGTAACGATATGGCCAACACTTAAAGACAAACATAAAAGATACATCACAAAATGCTTAAAAATATATATTTGGGATTTAAAGCTGCTTTGACCATTCTTTCACTTATATCAGAGGGAGTGTATTCGATTCGACACTCGAACTAACCTAGGGTGACGGTTGCGTGATGAAATTAGCTAATGAGGGTACTCGTATCAGCATGAGTGTTTGGTCATTGGTGAATTTCATCCCCCCAGGGTTGGTCGAGTGTTTGAAACGAATACGCTCAGGATGTCAACTCGGGGCAGGAAGAAACCCACAACATCCATAATTCTGAATGTTGCAGTAAACCTGTGAGCACTGGCTGATACTGATGGACCAAGGATGGAAACTGCGCTGCCACGATACAAATTGCGTAACATGATTGCATCAGAAAGACACATTCGTGAACATTTATCCCGGGCTACCAGGATGGGATTTGAACCCTGTGACCTTTGGCTCTGAAGTGCAATGTTCTACCACTGTTACCACAAATGTAACTGATACAGAATGTAACTGACGTACCGTGTAACATGGAGGATTTGGCATCTGTGGTCAGCATCTTGAAGGAGTCGAGGAAGTCCCCCACCTCTAGTCGTGGATGACTCGGCGACAGCTTACATATGGGATTAGTCTACGAAACAACGAACACGTACAACACTGAGAGTGGTCATTCTAGGGATTGTCTTGGCAAAGAAAAATTTAAATCGCAAAATTTCCAAACTAGGATTGAGTTCAAAACGTCTGAATGCTCTGTCGTAATCTCGGTGAATATTTCCCCCCGATACTGCTGGTAAGGAATAAATGAAATCACAAAAAAATATATTAGTTAACAGCAATCCATTTGGACAATAGTTATTTTATACCTACTCTTACAAATACCACATATTCATCACAGTAAACATGTCGGCCATTTTGTTTTCCTATGATGCAACTTCGTACTGAAGTCCTGGCCTAAATCAGGGCACACCATACTTTTACTTACAGCAGGAAACAGCATAAACCTCGATTTGGACTCTGATTACAGGTACGACCCTTTCGTGAAACGCAGGCCTAAACATTGTGATTCTGACTCGTGTCGTAAAGTACGACCTACCAAGAGAGCTATCAGGCCTCTGATGTCCTTGTTGAGGTTGAACTGTCTCTGCAGGACGTCCCGCACGCTGCTTTCCTGCAGCACATCCTAAACACAAAATAAATACAGGTCCTATGTAAAGATGTGCTGTAGTAAAAAATACAGATCTGTGTAAATATGTTCCTATAATATAAATACAGGTCCTGTAACATACAGATCCAGTGTAAATATGTCATGTAGTCATGGTAGTATAAATACAGGTCCTATATTATAATGTACATATAATATCAATACAGATCCAATAATGCAAAAACAGGTCCTGCAATTTCAGACCTGATACATGTTAGAAAATGTCAAATTTCAAAGAGGAACTCGCGTAAAAATACATGCCCTACACTAATATAGATGTCCATGAGAAAACTTAAATACAACACAAATCCGATAATGTCAACACAGGCCCTACAATATGGATACAGGTCCTACAACGTAGATACAGGTCCCATACCAGTGGTTTCAATAGGTGCCGGCAACCGGCCAAATTGTCTGTCTATTTCAGAGTATTTCCCTAATTTTACAGTCTACTTTCATTCTTGCTGATACTACTTTGTATGATTTATGCAGGTATTTTGCCTTACTGTTGCTACTCTGCCACCTACTTCCGATTCTACTGAAAACACTGACTACATCCAAAACTGCAATATGTACCTGAACATGGTCATTCCACTCCTCTGTGAGGGCGGGGTCTAGTCCGTCTTCCTCTGTGAGTGACAGGTAGGAGGCACATACCTACAAGAAGGTGTGTCCATTGTGTAAATATCAGAATATAGTATCTGATTGACATTTCAAAGCCCAATAAAAGTCTGAATCCTAGATTTTGTGTAAATTTTACTTATAAATTTCTGGAAGAGAAAAACATTACTGTAAGCATGGTAAGCAAATTGGCAAATAAAATATATTTCCTTGTACGATTCATAAAAAATAAAATACCCAACTGAAGCTTCTTGCCATATTATCAATACATCTGGGGTGCGTTCAATCAGCACAGGGTTGAGTAAGCCGCTGAGCTAAACTGGTTCCCTGTCCCATGTACGGTTCATATGACTCTTGAGAAGGTTGCTAGTTTGGTAAGCTGCTTGCAAGTCATTTGTGTCTTGAATGCACCCCTGCTGTTTACTGCTGACAGAGATGCCAGAATTACAGCTAATATAAATGCCGAGATTATTACCTGGCAGTAGTCAAAGAATCCCAGACTGTTAAACAGATGGATCTGCCGATGTGAGAACCGCGACTTGACCCGCTTCTCCAGAAGTTCAATCACATCCTGCAGACAAACAGTTCCAAATGATATTAAATGTTTTTATTGTACAGGTTGTGAAATATGCAGGATATCAAAGTAATTTACTTCTCAGATGTAGTGGTAGTCATGTAAAATTCCAGACCATAGTAAGAATGTTTTTTTTTAAAGAAATGCGGTAAAGATTATGTCAAATTTCATTTATTTTTAATATTTTTTAAATTAAATTTAGTTTTTTGTAAATAATAAATATATAAAATAACAAAATAATAATAATAATAATAAAATAAAAATACTTAAATAAAGACTTCATAAAATCACCATAGCAACCCACCAATCGGCACGTGATTCCCACAACACACACGGGGGTCTGTGCAGACTGCGACACATCAAACAGATTATACAGCAACGTCTGATTGCGATGGTGTGCGAATAAGTCAAACTCGTCCAGCACAAACAGAATCGGCTTAGTCGATTGACTGCTACCTGTTGACAAAAACATTGGATACCAACAATAATCATGTTTTAGATTACTTTTGCTTCAATTTTTTTATCATAAATATTTAAAACACACAGAAACATATTAACAGATACACAAAACACAATTATGTTATTAAAAATATAAAAATAAGAAATTATTGCATTACAACTCCAATCCCTCTGGTTACGGAAAGACATTTCAAAGAGCTTTACCTTTCTTCAAGGCTTCTAATAGAAACTGTAGTGTTTCGGCAAAGGAACCCTGAAATATATTTCAAAGAAGATTTCGCTTATTTTACCAAAATACCAAATTTTATATTAAACTGTTTCTTAAATAATATGATTGAATTAATGTTTTACGTAGTGGTGGGAATATCTCAAATATGATGTACATGTATGTATATAAATAATGTTTAATGAATTCATCGGCTAACAATGGGAGGTAACCCTGAGACAACTTATTCTACTACTATTGGGAATAAAGAGCCTCAAGATTAAACACACAAATTTAAAAGATGGAAAATAACGACAAAAAAAAACCATAAATCTCTTATTAAAATGAGAAATGTCATACCATTTTGATGAAATGTATAGAAAAATATTTGAATGTTGTGAACGTACAAAGACTTGATCGCCCACAGAATTTTCTAGCTGAAGCTGTCGTGTGATCTCCTTCAATGCTATGCGATCATCTGTCTGGAGAAGACCTGAAAAACATCATATTCACGAGATTCAATTACGTACCAGGAATAGAAGTTCCCATTCGCCCTGCAGCCCGATCTATTTCTCCTACGGGCTAGTACAAATTTCATGTTTTGTTATTTATATCATTATTCGGGTGAGTATGTTTTAAAGTTAAGTTCTAACCTTGATGTACACAAAAAAGTGATGCTTAAAATATTGATTAGCTAACTTTCGCAAAGACTGATGCCAGGCTTCTGGGATAGGATTTGAACCCGGGGCTTTTGGCTCCAAAGTTCCACTTAATACCATTGCGCTACCACCTGACCAACAACATTGTAATTACTCTTTGTTCTGCATAGATTGTCTCACCATTGAGATGCACTTGTAGCAGGTTCTGACGAATATTATCATCTTCATCCAACTCCTTCAAAACACTCTTCAACAGCTGAAAAGAAATAGCCCAAACTGAACATCACACAATGAAGCTTTTGAAGGGTTAATCTAATATTACCATGACAGTTGACAGAAAACGTCACAAAATTTGGAGGCCGCGAAGATTTAGTTGAAATGGGTTGTAAAATAAATTTTCTATATTTATTTACTTATCTGCTATTTGTCATTTTACAATGGAAAATCTGCAGTAACCTGCAAGCACCAACTGACAGAAATGATGACAGACAATTGTGATTTCAGCAGAAAACAAGCCTATAGTATATACTGCATAGTAATACTGCATTCCCCAGCCACTTCCAGGGTAAATAAATCGTGTCTAATAAAACCTGTGTCCCAAGACGGACACTCTACCACCGTGCTCTCACCATTGTTTTCCCACTGCCGCGCGGGCCTATCACCAGGACGGAGTTGCTCTCACCAGACACTGTCGTTCTCTTCAACAAGTCATACAGCTGCCTGTAGAACAGAGATCATCACAACTGAAAGTGATCATTAATTGCTAGGTTTTATTGAATTAATGCTTTAGGTTGACTGTGCAATATTTCACATAATGATAAAGAAATAGTGATTGCACTCAGATTGGCGGAACAATTTAGATTGATTTTTATATTGGTTTAATACAGCATTTAAATTTTAACCATCCTGAGGCAATGTTCCTGAAGCTATCGTACCAGATCAGCAAGAGTGAATGAGTGAATATGGAGTTTAACGTTGCTGCGGGAATCTTTCACCCATTTGTGATGATAGATCAGCAAGAAACATTACGAAATGTAAATATTAGTTAATGAATAAAGGTCTTCGTACGCATGGGCAGTTTATGCAGCAGCATATTATGATGTGCGATACGCGAGGCCTCGAGGAGAGATGACACACTATTCATTGCTGCATTTGACCATGTCCACATCAGCGATAAATACAAGAGATTACTGCTAGGATCTGCCAGTACAAAGTTATCAAAACACAACTGCAATTCTGATTGGCTGAACTGGTAAAATGCCCGAGAAACTGATGCATGGATCATTGATAAATGCTGTCAAGTGGTTACTATTTGAATTTGTCGGGGCGATGACAGTTCGTAATTTTATGCAAAAGTGGAAAGGTTTTTCTTATAACATTAGCATAGATTTACAAGCGTTATCTCCACACGTTTCATTTGGTGTCAAACATGGCATAAGCTGTCCAAGTTTGCGAAGACCTTAATATTCAGGGATAATAACTACCTTTAAACGTACTCGCCCAAATAATGATACAAATAACAAATGTTTACAAAAAGACATGAATTCCTACTCGCCCTTAGGATACCTTTAGCATTGGGAGAAATGGCCTGGGTGAGTGGGCGAGTGTTAATTGTGAACCCTGATATTGCTCAAAGGCAGGCCATCCAGATTGACGGAGGAGAATAATACAACACACTAACTGTCTTTCATTGGTGTATCCGTGCACCTCTGGTGGTGGCGCCACCTGGGAGAGACGTCTTCTCATTACACTCTGTATCTGCCGGGCAGATAACTCTGGGGTAAGAGACTTGGTGCTAGACTTGGTCTTCTTTTTCCCCATTGTGATAGCCAATGATCCTGAGATAAATCATGTTACATTGTTATTACACATGTTACATGCAGTGTAACTGTAACCCTCTCTCTGCTGCATTAACCACACGCGCTGCTCTGTGCGACATCTCCAGTTGACTCCAGTTAAAGAGCTATAATATATAATTACCAGAAACTATATGTATTTGAATCTCTTTACAGTGACGTACATATTACATAGGTACTATATTTAACCAGCCACTTATTATTCCTTGTATCCAACAAGTGATTATTTATATAATTAATATTAGATAATTAGTACATTAGAATCAGGTGAAACAAATCATACAATATTGTGCTTGTTTCAATAATGCCCACAAGGGATTTTTTCATAAATAGAACATCATTATCAGGGTTTCACTTAGGTTTCACTTTTTACGAGTCCCGGGGACGCATGGTGATATCATTTTTGCGTCCCAAGTTAGAAAAAAGGAGTCCCATGCATTTCACGTACACTCGGAAGAATTAGAGTTACTCCCCTTTGCACGTAAGTAAAACATTAGTAAAATGATGAAGGCCGCACAAGTTTTATTTGCCGATTGCAAACAGCAGTAACTAGAGTATATGACCGTTATTTGATGTTATTTTATCATTCTAGTCTCTTCTAATCTATGCTGTGATGTAGCGAATTTAGAAATACGATAAAATGAATCTCAATTTGTCAATTTTATTTTTAATAAAGTGCGTCCAGGAGGACACGTAGCAGAATATTCATGTGTCCACACTTGCATTTTGTGTGTATGTGACGCATGATTGTGCAATCGGAGAAACCCTGGATTGGCTAATTGTTTGTTTGCATCCTACCTGTATGTGGCATGGCGGCGTACGTGAAGGTTTGCTTTCCCATATCAGCATTGGCATCGGGAGCCTTGGGTGATCGAAGTCTGGAAATTAAATATTTCTATAATAACATAGCTATTTCTTGGTAGTTATTTAAAAATTATTCAACTTAATTTGTAAACAATAATTATTTACCTGACTATTTTGTGATTTGATTTTAATTGAATGAAATTTCCAAAAGTAATTGATGAATTAATTTACTACATACAGGTATACTTAAATTCAGTAACCCTCTCCTTGGGTTAGGCATTTCCGGTTGCCTCCAGCATGTACACATGAAAGCCCCTGTGAAATTTACTTCACTCATATAAAATAAATTATAGATCTGGCTCAGAGGTTACGAAACTTTTTGAGTACGATTTCACGTTTAAGCACAAAATTTACATGATGTTTTATGAACAAAACCTCTGGCCCCGAGATTACGAAACTTTCTGAGCACAGAAACGTACTGACTATGACGTCACATGATGTTTTATGAACACAATTCTGAGTTGAGAGTATGAAATCATACTCAGAAAAGTTTCGTAATCTCGGGCCCTGGGCCTATTTATGTCAAATACAATATTTCTTACAGCGACAGTCTCATAACATTGTCCTCTGTGGAGAAGCCGTATTTTGAGTCGTTCAAAATGGCGAGACCTGCACCATACTCGGATAAGTCGGCCCACTTGTGACAACAAACCTGTAATATTAAATATTGAATCTTACAATACTAATTCAATATAGGAACATGGTATTACATGTAAGCATGGTTGATTGATTTTTAATAAAATGTATTTATTTTTTATTTTTTTATTTTTTTATTTATTGATATATATATATATTTTTTTTTGATTGATTTATAGCTTTACATTGGTCGTCGCCTATGGGTGAGATATTCCCGCCGCGACGTTAAACATTAATTCAATCAATCAAAAATGGTACAGGCATATTTTGTTCATATTCTGTTGGGACACAAATAACAGAGAACCATCGTACCGGAGTTGCTTATTGAAAGTCCAATGCCCAATGCCCTAGGAGTAATGCCAAAGGGGTAAACCACACTGAGACTAGTAGCAACATCGCATATCACACCCTGTTACATTAAAGCGACTCATACACCAAAAATTATAGAGCTGATGATCCTGTACTACACAGTGTGATTGATTCCTTCCAAATGACCTGCTATCGATAACTATGCTAATTTTTTTGTATTTGTTTACATAACACTGACTGGTGAACAGGATGATACAATGTTGACATGTGACTTCATCCACGTTGTGACATGCACGAGAAACCTGTGCAATCCGTGCAGAGAGCCGTTATGAGTACGCCGTGTGCGAGAAACTTGTGCAATCCGTGCAGAGAAACCCGTGTTGAGAAGGCCTCACCAATTTCAAAACAAACAATTGTTTACATTCGCCAAGTACAACAGCGTATTTCGATGGGTTTACGTGACATTTCATGCCTGAAAGTTTGTATTCTTGCTAATATTGCTCTATATATTATATATAACCAATACTAAAAATGGGCATAGGTGAAATCTCCCAAGTGTACGAGTCCTTTTAACAAAGTCAGTGCTGGAAATGGCAACATGACGACGCACCTCAAACTTGGCGGCATCCCAGCTGGTGTTGTAGTGTGTGGGTCTGTCAATGTGGCCAAACTGTATGTCATAGGTGGCATCTTGGGAGAGAATATTAGTTGGAAATTCCACTTTCAGGAACTTGTGGCTTTCATGCCAGTCAACCTGTCAAAAGTAAAACACCTATATACAGGGATTGAAATTACTAGGGGGCTGCTCCTTTCTAGCTATTCTGTCTGTAATTTCTCCCCGACGCAGGTGCAGACAATATATTGCTATCGGGACACACCCTATCGCAATAGGTTGGCTTATCGAAGGGCGTTATATCGAGGGAGCACTGTATGTATTAAGATACAGTGCTCCCTCGATATAATGCTGAATTTGGGGTACATGACATGCCACCCGCGTTATAAGACCCGCGTTATATCAATGAATATAATTGGAGAAAAAAAAAGAAAAACATTTTTGTTGAGAAGGAAAAAAAGAAAGTATTTTTTATTTTTTTTAAATGGGGTCCACATAGGACCCCGCGTTGTATACGAATCCGCGGTGCGTCGAAGGGCATTATATCGAGGGAGCACTGTATTGCTACTGTACCTCTGTTTCAAACTTGATATACGGACACCCAGCATCCAGTACTATACGCTGCTTCAGTGAACTGCCACTGCTCAACCTGAAGGAAACCTGAACAGACAACCAGAATCTTTGTACATTTTGAGGCTGCTCCTATCTAGCTGTTCTGTCTGTACTTTCTGTCCGACGCATGCACAGTTACAAAGGATCAACACAGCACAGTGTAATAATAATTGCGCATGCATCGGACAGAAAGAAATATTTGTACATTTTGAGGCTGCTCCTTTCTAGCCGTTCTGTCTGTACTTTCTGTCCGACGCATGCATGCAGTTCAAAGGATCAACACCGCACAGTGTAATAATAATTGCGCATGCGTCGGACAGAAAGTACAGACAGAACAGCTAGAATGGAGCAGCTCCTTTGTATTGAATCCGCCCTACAAAGCAAAATCATTTCCGTGATTGCATGCCTTTAAAACAGACCAAATACATTGTATGTAAAATAGAAGGAAGAACATGCCTTTAAAACAGTACAGACCAAATACGTTGTATGTAAAATAGAAGGAAGAACATGCCTTTAAAACAGTACAGACCAAATACATTGTATGTAAAATAGAAGGAAGAACATACCTCAATGGTGGCTCGGAGAGGGCCTCGGTCCACGAGACTGGCTTCTTTAATAACATTGGTGACAGGTTTCCTGACAGAACAGAATCAAGCATGACCAACTACCAAATTAAAGACAAATAGCACAATTTACTAGCACAATTTAACAAATATTAAATGAAAATAAAAATGGCCGTTACCGTGTCTCTAGGTGATAGTCCATGACGTCCCATGCGTCCCAGAACAGAGGGACGTCGTCGTACAACAGGAATTGGTTGCCAGGGTGATCAGAACTCAACACATTCCTACGAGAGAATACCATATGGTAAGGAATGCCCGTTATCCACAGGCAAGTACTTTTTGATGGTCAAAAGAAACCTGCTTAAAAAGATTGGTTGGGGTTGGTGTGGTTGGAAATGTCCTAGGGCAACTTTAGGATCAAGTGTGTGTGAATTGGAGGGTGGGGGTGTGGTGTATAGGGGTGTGAGAACACACAATTGGGGGATGAGAAATGGCTAGTTCCCACTGTAAGTAGCACGTCCACAACAACACATCTCTACACAGTGTATACTCCCCAGGGAGTTGAGAAGGAATTGAGTGGAGAGACTGCAGACAGATCCATTGACCAAGGTAATAATGTACAGCGCCTTGAGCACGCTGTAGCGTGGACTTGGCGCTATATAAGACTGCACATTATTATTATTATTATTATTATTATTACACATTCTTACAGTCTATATACTACGATCATACATTCGCTTAAACTGCTTACTTTCTAGAATCAACGAGTGTCAGCGAAGTTAGTCTTCCAAGGTTGTCTATTGTAGCTGACAGATGTTCGTTTGACAAATGAATGTCTTTGCCCTGAAAGAACACAAAAATCGTCATGAATTGACAAATCTCCAAAACGAGACGCGGGTTTCACAATTTGTGCTTCAATACGGTTGCGAAAACATGTTGCAAATTTCTCTCTGCATCAAATCTCTTATGGGTTGATGAAAAACTTACATTCCCTGGTAAATTAGCATTAGGATAAACACCCAAGGGCCAGTTGTTCAAAGTCCGGGTATTTTGACATATCGTTAAACTTGTACTATACCCCATGGGTGCAACTACTTTAACCCTCTCCCTGCTGGATTAGGCATAAGCACTGCTCTTCAGGGCATCTCTGGTTGCCTTCAGCAGGGAGAGGGTTAACAGTCCGTTAAGACTTAACCAGGCTTCGAACAACCGCCCCCTGTTAGATAATTATAAATAGAAAATCTCAATCTAAAAAAATGGTCCATTACAAATCTTTGATCCATACCTTCTTCACTGCTGACACAGGGTTGACGTCACTGACAAACTCCAGGGCAGACAATCCACAAGAAACAGCCTTCACACATGCTATAAACAGACATGGTAGTTTTATTACTGAGGGTGGCACGATATCGTTAATAACTATCAGCGTAGACAAACTGCAAACATATGTAGCTTTCAACACAGACCACTGTGCAACATATCACCGACAAAAATCAAGGGAGACAACTCTGAGCATATCTCACCCAGAGTGCATCCCTCACTGTCCAGCTGTACCGACGTAGAACTGGATTTCTTCTTCTTGGCTTGACCGCGGTCAGACTCGGACACGATGACCACTTCCTGTCTGTCCCAGCACTGAGTGTTGACCACCACGCCGGTACTGTGCTTCGCACTGCCCTGCAACACGGCAATGGCTGGTGACGTCGGGGACCCGTTGCTCAAAACAATTGTAGCTATATAGTTTGGCATGAAATGCATTGACAACCCCTATTTCGTAGATTATCTCGGTAAATACTTCATGGAATGGGAAAAAAACAAAAAAATCCATTTTCTTATTTCATTTGACCTAAGGCCTTTTATTTTTTATAAATTGGTTCACGGATCCGCCGACTCCATGTTCCCGAAAATTGAAAAAAAATAAAATTGGAAAAATGGAAAAAATAATTATTTTTAAAAATATTTAAAACAATTTTTATTTATTTTTTTACATTTCTTACCATTTATGTTCCTTCATGCGAATACCAAAATGATCTATAGCTGAAGGTTTGTGTTCATTCAGAGTGGTCAGGTGATTTCTTTTGGTGGTTTTGGTTATACATGTATATTTTAACTAATAAATCAACATACAGGTATATCTATGTACATACATATATGTATATCTAGATCTATGGTGGTTTTCTTCCATTTTTGACAGGTAACATGGTCACTCATAATAATATTGTGGAAATGTAGTATTATATTTATGTGTATCACTATGAGTACACAGGTGGGACTAAGTTTCATGATAATTCAGTATTTAATGCTTAAAATATGCTAGTTGACAGATTGTGTAACAATGTCATGTGTCTGTTTATTAATGATTATGAAAGCTTTAATATAAATATGCGATTGTTAAACAGGTGAGCCATAATTAGTATATGAAAGATTGTGTATTACATTTTTTGTCAAGGTATAAAAGTTTTCATTTATAATTTTCAGAACGTACGACCATTATGGAAATCCATTAAATCTATCGGCCAATTTTATTTTTTATTTTTTCCCCTCCTCCGACATCAGACTTCCTTTGAAAAGATCCGTGAACCAATTTATTAAAAATAAAAGGCCTTATGTTCAATTTTATTTTTAAAAACTTTTTTTTTTAAATATAAAAAAATAAAAATTCCATTTGTTTTCCAATTTAATTGTTTACAGTGAGCGGATCTGTGAACCAATTTATAAAAAATAAAAGGCCTTATATATCAATTTATTATTTTTCAGATTAAAAAACACTCGATGACTTTCAAAAGCCTGAGCGTGTCCGACAAGGGTAACTACACCTGCAAGGCGAAGAACGATCATGGAATTCTAGAGTTTACTTATGATGTGGACGTCACAGGTAATAATAATTGAGGATGGTGGTAGCACAGTGGAAGGACGTCGAATGTCTGAGCTAGCAGTCCCGAGTTCAAACCTACATCATTGATTGCAGTAATAACATTTCTGAAATCGGTCAAGATTGCCTGTATGCTAAGGCACAATTTCTAGATCTTCGAGAGCTCTATAGTCTCTTTAGTGGATACGACAGCGCTATGGTCTTTAGTGGATACAAGAGCACCATAGTCTCATTAGTGGATACGAGAGTGCTATGGGCTTTATTGGATAGAAGAGCACTATAAGCTCATTAGTGGATATGAGCGCTAGGGTGTTTAGTGGATACACAAGTTATATGCTCTCTTTAGTGGATATGAGAGCACTGGTCTTTAGTGGATACAAGAGCGCTATGGTCTTTAGTGGATACACAAGTTCTATGCTCTCTTTAGTGGATACGAGAGCTTCATGAAAGCATGCCTTAGTTTATATATTAACTAGTAGTGCAGTTCTCATCGTTGGTTTCATTTCAATTAATAGCATACTATCTGAATGTATACGTTTATTTTCAACAATTATTTACTTGAATTTGAATTAAAGTTCTCGTTATGACAGCACGTCCCATATAATAATCTATGAATAAAATTTACGCTATACTTTTGCATATGGCAAATACTCTCGATATGCAAATCGCTGACATTGGGGGAAACGCTGTCGTTGTTGCAGTTAAGATCCGGCTGGAGGTGGAGGGTCCGATGAACCTTACGGTGCTGGAGGGCGAGAACGTCAAGTTCCGGTGCCGCGTCATCAACGACCCCACGGCCACCATCAGCTGGCTGAAACGCGAGCAGGAGGAGATGGACAGCAGCAATATAAAAAAAAAGCCTGAAGTAAGCAGGGGTTCAAATCATATACCTTTAAAAGAAAATAATATCTTTTTAGCTCATTATGGAATTTGCTAACGTGAACTCACTTGCCTTCATGAGGCCATAAAGCAAGTCGCTTCTGACGTCATTGCCTTAAATGAATGGGGAAAAATAGATGAATGAATAAAATATGAAATAAATACAAAGAGTACCGGGTAATGAATATGAAAATTTAATATTTCCACTTGCATTTTAATTTTGATTGATGATTAACCTTCTCACTGCTGAATAAAATCAAAGTGTTCTATTTCTGCATGTGATTGGGCAACTTAAGTCGCCTTCAGCAGGGAGAGGGTTAAGCAACTTATTCTATTGGAACTTCCCACGAGTTTGCTGTGATAAGACAACGCTATTTCAACCATTTGGACCTATCAAATCCAAGGAAATTTTAATATTATTTTTGTTTCAGTTTCTCCCGAACAACGGCCCCGATCAGGAGGTGCTGGTTCTTTCTAACGTGACGGTGAAGGATTCTGGGAAGTACGCCTGTCTGGCGGGCAACTCGTGGGGCGTGAAGTACAACAACGCCTGGTTGACTGTTATCGGGAGAACTCCACCTAGTAAGTCCATCCTGACCACAGCCGCCATCGTCATGGTTACTGTCCGGCACAGTATAATCGCAACTCGCCAAAAAATATTTTTTGAATATAATTTATTATTATTTTTAATTTAAAGGCATAATATCACGGGCTTGTTTACATATTTCATGGTCACATATTTTTACTTACTAATATGGACATTTGATGTATCTACACAACTATATTGGGTATTACCAGCTACATTTTCCGCATATCCTTAATCCTACATGTTTTCAATATTTCAGTATTTTTTGTACTTTAGCAATGTTGTCGTAAATATTATTGACATCTTCCATCAAGCTCCTCGCAGTGTGTGTGACTGAAATTGGAGTATAATGGGTTCGCTCCGGAACTCCTCACAGCGAAATACGCTATTTGCATGGTTTTAAGTTTACTCTGTTGCTAGGGGTTTTCCCATGATGCAAGTGGTCACTAAAGGCACAGAATTTGGCGATACAACAGCGATGATATCTACGCTAATTGTATATACTTTCACTCATCTAACAGATTTTATATGACCAATAATATCTTAACAGTTTTTTTTATGTAAGGGTGAAAGATTCCCTTTCACTCATCATAGTTTTTATATGGCGAAAAATATCTTAACGGTTTTTAAATGATGAACAGTTGTCCAATTGTATTTTCCAGTAGCAGTGGCACCGACGACTACAACTATGACCACAACAACGACAACCCCTGCTCCCACCACCACCACCACCACAACTACCACCACTACCACCACCACTACCACCACCACCACCACACCAACAACCACCACTACAACTACCACGACATTCAAGCCCTTTTTCTGGACCGAGCGTCCGATGACGTCGCGTCCCAGGATCACGTACCCTCCCATCTTCGCGTACACAGAACAGCCGATGCCCACGAGGAGACCCAAACATCGCAAAAATGGCCGCAGGCGAAACAAGGACCGAAGGAAGAACAAGAAAAACAAACACATGGAGACAACGACGGTGGAACAGATCACGTACCCACAGGACACACACCAAATACCGAACAAGGACAACTTCGGTGGGGGCCATGTAGTCGACCGGTATCCCACGGAGTACGACACGCACAACCCGTTGTACGAGAACAAGACCCCGGCGGTGAAGGACGAAAATAATCGCCAGGGCAACAATACGGCACACGGGATGAACCGACACCGCGAAGGCACCATCGGTTTGTGGACGATATACACCATTGTCGGTGCAATTGCTGGCGTCATCCTGCTTCTGGGACTCATCGCCATAACGATTGCGCTATGTTGCCGTAGAGATAGCAATGGACTTTACAAATCTACGCCCGTGTGATTAAAAGATTTGTTCACATCGGAGTTGTACTTTGATCGACGTCTATTTAAATAAGCCATTTTTTATTTTATTTTTATTTTTTTGACAATGGAAATGTATCTTTAATATTTTGTGGAATGTTACGATTGTCTCGTCGTTGCGATGATGAACATGCCATCACGTGTCTAGAGTGATCACGTGCAGTGTGGATGTCTTCGTGTCGCATGTGATTCCGGATGTAACGCACGTGGATATATGAATAAGTACCCTTGGTGGAATTCTATTTCTGTTGCATAAACACTGCGTGTTCCCAGACCATGAGTGGAATTATCATTCTGCGAAATAATATGACATGTGGTCAAAATCTCTTCCATTGTTTCGGATTGGATACCATTTTCATGTAACGAAAATAGATGACGCAATGGGAATACTTTGGTTTTGTTTGTCAAATGATGGCAAAAAAAATCTCTAAACACCCAGGAAAGTGCCATCGAAATCCAAAATGTTCAAGACAGTTACCCCGAGACATTCCGTGTAGGTCGGAAAATAATTACTGCATTACAAGTCGTGTTGACAGTTCCACAACCAATTGGAGAATACTAATCGCTTTATGCAAATTCTTGTGGTTGCTGTCCACTAAATTTGAAGACTTGCTACTAGCAGAATCAGCCATGAGAATCCCAGAAGTCGATGGCTGCCATCTTGGACTATTGTTGTAAGGGGGATAACTCCTCCTGCACAGTGAATTCCAACCTGGAAACAAACATTGGACATGTACATAGAAGAGTTTTGTTACATTTTTGGTAACAGAACTAAGATGCCATTCTAAATTTAATACAATTAATTTTGATATTGTGTTTTTAGAAACTATTTTAGTTAAAATGACGAATACTCGAGTTTGAAAGCGGCAGCAATGTTTCTCGTCATAGTTCCTGTATTTACTGCACATTGTTACAAGAAGTTTCACATTTGGAAGTCAGTTAACATTTTAAGGTATTCCTGTTTCAGATGTTATTCCACCAGACTACTAAAAAGATATTTGTTAATGTTAATTTATTTCCATTGCAATGATTGTTTTCATGATTTAATACCGGATATTTTTAGAAATTAACAATTTAACAAAAATAATAACATTTTATGTAATGTTATGGTACTTGTTGGTATTACTTTTAACAGTTTTACTCCAGGTTGCCATGGTTACAGTTGTAGTCCTTGTCTGTTTACCATGTTTACACACAGCTGTGTTCTTCATTCTACATTGTTAATTTGGTCTGCATTTCGGAGCCTAAATCGGAGCATATGCCAGGAAATGTTGTTAAGTGCAGGTTTGTTTGATTCGCAGTGTCTGTACGATGCGTCGTTTAGTCATGTTTTAGGGGACAACCATGACATTTTAATTCTAAATATAGAAGTGTTTAAAATTAAGAAAATAATAAGGGTCATTCTCCATAGGCGCAAGGTTATTGGAGGTCAAATCTGTAATTTGAAGGGGATCACACAGATACCTTTAACGATGTTGATTTTCAAATGAAACCCCCTTTTAACCTTCTCCTCTCCCTGCTGAATTAGGTACAGGCAAATTGCTCTTCAGGGCATCCCCGGTTGCCTTCAGCATGGAGAGAGTTAAATTCGAACACTGAAATAGTTACCACAGTGTGGCTAATTTTTCAGAATTTATGTTATTTTATTTTATTTATCATTATTAAATGTTTTTAAATAATCTTTTTAAAATATTATTTATGTTGATATGTAAAATAGAATATGCAATTTATATGTGCACTATCATTTTGTGTCGCTGTTGTTTTTGCTCGTTAACTGCGGATATATGAACATCAAAAGAAGAGATTTGGGCGTGATTTGCCAACAAGATCAAATAACATAATTGGTCTTCCTGTGTTTCAATGCCAAATGTCAATGTTAAAGGCATTTTCTTGAACTTTTACAACCAGCTATTTTTCACATATCCTGTTATGGTACCCCTGTTAACAAGTAACGTTCACTTTGTAGAAATCTAGAATTAACTATCTCTGTGGAAGTTCTTTAAAATTTTATTTTTTTAAATGGCAATCATTATTATTATTATTATACATTATTACAGTGACGCCTCGATTTAACACTGGTTGGTAGGTCCTCAATATACCACTCTGGTGGTATTTGTTGCATGTTTTTCTTTACCAGGACTTGAATATTATTTTTTTTTCTGTGAAAAATAGCGAATTGTATCATTGTATACGAGTGTTTACGAAATATGCTCAACAAATTTAAATAAGGGCCAAAAGATTTTGGTATTATATTAAAATTACAAAGAATTTCTAAACATTCACAGGCTCCAGAATCCAGGCATTCTTCAAGAACTTGTAGACACATTGGAAGAATCTAATGCCACCAAATTACTTACTGTAAGCTGGGAGAACCTTCCCAAGAAAATTTAGGCCGGCCCTTAACTTATTTTGTTGAGTATATGTTGCACGCAGATTGACCAAATGCTGTGAGTTATCAATCAGAATGTGTATAATATTTCTCGTCTTTTGTGTTTTGCATGACTATTGTATTGGTTGGATCAGAAACGTTTGTTTGTCATACATTGTCACAATGTACATATAATCTATATTCATATATCAATATGCGATTGCAGATAGCTCTCTAGTAAGTAAGTGCAGTAATAGGTCTAATCTCTCCTACTCTGAGATATTATGTATATAATAATATATCCTCAATCTTGTTACAATCTTTAAAGGTACCATAGCACATTTTCTAGAATTTTATTCAGCATGAATTCTGTCAAAAGTACCAACATCATTTTGAAATATAAACCAAATTGCTAACATGGCCAAATTGTTGGTAGCATTATTTAAAATGTGTCATAGGTGTTTGAGAAATGGAAGAGTATTATGGAAGTTAATAGTAAGTACAAAATTCATGGTATAATTCCTGAAACTGTTGCTAAGGTGCCTTTTTATTATCCAGAGTTTCTGTGAAACTGTCTTGGTTGTCTTGTAGTGTCTTCTATACATGTCATTAACTCATCATTAATAATAATATACGCCACTAATTTGTACCAGTTAGTTTAGCGTTCTCTGCTACAAATGCTTCAATGAATGCAAGTCTTGGTCACACATAAAACCAAATGTTTGAACAGATCAGAAAGTATTGCAATTGAATTTGATTGCTCTTCAAAGGTGTTTACAAAGATGTTTTTGATATTAATAATTATTATACTCATTTGTAACAATATGATGCCACCTTTACTACCTACCACCTCTTGACAGATGCCTTTGGATCAAATTGGTTGTGCTGAAAAAATTGTATGGATTATGATCTGTTTTGAAATGGTATTTAAAACTGTATAATACTCATCCTTGATTCTTCATTGATCTAATCACACACAGTCGCCATGCTCACGGAGTAGGGATGGGAATTAACACTAACCCACTTGTACTGGCTAATTCTCCCAATGCTAAAGGTATCCCAAGGGCTAGTAGGAATTCATGTTTGTTTTTTGTCAACATTTGTTATTTCCTCTATTCGGGCCAGTAAGTTTTACAGTACCGGTAAGTTTCCATCCCTGGTGACTATAACACACGCATGCAGACAGTCCTAAGTTTCTACAGTTATGTTAGTTCTCGTCCAGTGTCCATTGTCCAATAACGTGTTTACCCATGTATAATACACACTTTTTAACCCCCAAAACTGACCTCCAACTCTGAACAACCTAGCATTTCTCTCTTTGGAATTTACAGTTACAGTTTGAGGTTAAAGGTCACACAGCATGTAGATCTAAGATGCAAGTTCCTTATTTTACTGACATGTTTGTCGAATGTTGAAAGAAGACATGAATTTCAATTCCAATTTACATCTCCCTATTAAAAATATGTCCTATTGAATCATGTTCAATATTGATTGAATACTGAGTGAAACAACCCAGATCAAAATATACACCAAATAATATTTTGTTAGAAATTTGATGAAGAAATCCTGAACGAGTGTTATAATCAAAAAGATATCAGAATTATGTCAAAGCCGTCCTGATTTTTTTATTCTTTGCATTTATTTTTGTCACATTTAAATAACCTAACATATACTAGTATTAAAATAAATATTAAAATAATTTTGTTTTAAATATATGGAGGATATTCAAGCATTTTCTCGAATATCGACTCTCCCACTCCACGAGATGAGATAAACATGGTATGAGAGAGAAAAAACTTGAATGTTATATTTATTATATAAGTGCAGTGAAATATACATAACTTTCAGTATTTAATCAGGTACTAGTTCATCTAAGAATGGAGCAACCTACTTCATTCCCCTTTGTACTTTGCCTGTGACGTGACATGAATGCCGCTGAACTGGTTCAATGTCCTGTCCTATGTGCGACTCGTGAGACTTCAGAGGCCGTTGCCCAATTAGTTATTTTCACATGTGAAAAATAACATCTGTCATTTCCACTGACAAAACATGGTAATTCACTGCATTTATGTAATAAATATATATATATATTGATCCTGTCAGATGATCACAAACCTGAATAAATATATATCCTGTAGATATCTCATATTTTCATATCAACATTTTATACCAATGAACCTTTAAGCTTATATTGTTGATTGTTTTGTTAAAAATAACATTCTAATTTCATAGGATTAATATGAAATGAAAATGATGAAATATTTGTTTATGATATAGAAATATGGTAACAATTATCTATTTATGATATTGTGTCCTTGAATATGTGAAATGTGTCCTATCTATTTTGGGAGTTATTCATGGTTAGGGCAGTTGTAATTTAATGAGCAAGACGAGTTGTGCATTTACATACAGTCTTCTTTTTTCTCTCTCAAGTTACAGCATCAGTGTCGGTTTATCTTTCACCTCTGGCCTCTCCTTTCAAAGGCTCGTACTGGTGTGACACTAGTGGAGCCTGACATCATTGTATGCTATGGTAGAACCATCAAATGGCGCCCAACCTGATTAAGCCCCAAATGCAGCAGTACACAACTATCGAATTACAGGCTACAGCGTACACCCTTGTGATAGTGTCGCCAGATGATAGTGTCAAATTTGCACTCTCCAACTCAGGTTTCCTGCATTTTTCGTATATATACGTAACCTCATTATTCCTGTTTCTGAGCTATGTTCTGGCTTGTTGACAGTGCATTAAGTAGTTGACGTGTGAATTAATTAAAATTCATCTATGTCCATTTCTTAACCACAAGCATGATAAATATGAACAATTAATTAATTGTTAATGCACTGTTGTTAGCCATGTGCATTTATTAATATGATAAATCCTGGTGTGACTTGATACATTAGTATAATTATTCCTTTATTTTTGAATGGATTTGATCATTAATATTTGGTATCTTATTCTCAATAGTCTTATCAGTCAGATATGATATAGGCCAAACACCTGCTATAGGCCAGACAACAAGAACAGAGATTCTATAGGCCATATAGTCTGTTGGCCAAACATTCTATACTAGGACAGATGACAAGGCCACATGACAAGGCCAACCAATTGACCCAGACAACAAGGCCTGACACTATAGGTCAGACATAGGCCATACATTCTATAGGTCAGACATAGGCCATGCATTCTATAGGTCAGACATAGGCCATATATTCTACAGGACAGATAACAAGGCCACATGACAACTGAGCCAAACAAAGCCAGAATTATAGGCCAGTCACAATATATAGACCAAACAAGGCCAGATATCCTATAGACCAAACATTATAGGTCAGACAACAAGGCTTGACATTCAACAGGCCAATCACATCCTATAGCCAGACAACAAGGCCAGACATAGCTCTATACTATAGTCCCACCAAGCCACCCCCTTCCTACTCTAGTCCAGATCAGTATTATTATTTAGTTTGTTAGACCACCTCACCCAACTTGACACAAATAGTGTACAGGATTACAGGTGTAGTTCTGGTTGACATTTTTTAGATATTTTGTACTACTGTCATCTTTGTAGTATATTGTTCATACATATACTCTTAGTTTCGTTCAATGTCCAAACTTTGTTGTATGAGCTACCAATCATCAATAAAATAATACCATATGCCAAATGGTCTGCGTTTTGTCATGGGTTTGTTAAGAGATTGTGGTGGTTTTTAGATTAACTTTCAAGCATGTGTGTCTATCCAGTCACTTGCCACTGGATAAGTATCATACAGTAGACCTCGCATATACCGGCCTCGCATAAACCGGATCCTCACATATAACGGACTGAATCTGAAGTCCCGATCCCGTCTAAAGCTAATTGCGGCATATGTGTATAACGGACTTCGCATATAACGGAGAGAAATAGCCGGTCCCAATGAGTCCGTTATATGCGAGGTCTACTGTATTTTTAAAAGTGTTATGTCGAATGCATGGTAAATACCATACTATATATATATGACAAACAATTTCTGCGCTTACAATGAGGAATTAGGCTAACGCGAACACAAATGGTTCCAAGTGTTCCTTGTACGTGGGAGCATAGGTTCCTGTATATCACGTGACAGAAACCTGTACTGTGATTGGACCATAACCAATACTTATTTGTGTATGGTCGTGCTCTCCCAACATACGCTGGCATTCATTTATTCTGTACCTATGTTACCGCGTTTCACTTATACAATAGGATGAACTGTTTGACAAAGGATCATCGCAAATGGGTGAAAGATTCCCGCAGCGACGTTAAACTCCATATATTCACACATTGACAAAGGAAGAATATCTACATAGCGGCTGCAAGTGGGTCATCGAATGTCGAAGAGTATCATTTAAAACTAGGAATTCCGGTGATAAGCTAACAG
>JAVCKZ010069838.1:0-14002 GCA_034780755.1 Lepetodrilus elevatus
TTACGTTCACACTTCACTGTGGTACTATGCAGCGAGTCCTGAGCGTAATAAAGTATCCCTGGTGTGAGAGGATGAATTTGACCATAATATAAAATATATGTTTATTGAACACGTGTGCGCTGGCCGGCGAATGCGATTTAGTGTGCGCCCGCTATTACTCTTCCTATATACTAGTACATGTACAATTACAGTAGACATCGGAAATACCGGCCTCGGATAAACCAGACACTCGCATATAACGGACTGAATCTGAAGTCCCAGGTCCCGTCTAAAGCCATGTGTACACTAGCCACATTTTCCCAACATTTGTTGTTACAAGACCATGTCGAAAAAATGTTGGGAAAATGTTGCTGTAGTGTACAGTGTCTAAAATTATATGTTGGAGAAATGTGTCCAGTGTACACAGACCGTAACGCTAATTGCGACATATGCGTATAACGGCCTTCGCATATAACGGACACAAATAACCGGTCCCAATGAGTCCATTATATGCGATGTCTACTATATAACTAAACATACTCTTCTTTTTGTAAATTGGGGTTTAGAGTCGCTTTCTAATATCTTTCACTAATATCACGACTTGTCGGTTTAGGGTTCCTCCTGCAACATCCGTAGCGCTGAATGTTGCAGTATACGTGTGAGCACCGACTGGTACTCTCGAGACCAAGGACTGCATTGTTACTCTACAGATATCAATATCACGTCAGAAAGGCAACTTTCGCGAACCTTGATTACGTGACGGTGTTAACAAGAAAACAAACACAAATTAATATGTCAAGCCATTTACTTCAAAAGCAGGAAGATAACTCTCAAAGCAAATTGGCTGCACCACAGACAAGTGGACAACATCTATACCGGTATTGTTTTCTCAGGGGTGGAAGGTCATGCCATCTTCAGCTTGCTCAGTAATAGTAGACTCTCTGGAATAGCACTGTAACTGTTACAAGTGACACCTTTGGCAAAGTTGCACACCACTTGCAGCACAATACATAATACAATTCTGCGTACATACAACTAGATACAAGCCTGGTACCCGTTGCACGACGCTCTTGTAGTGCTACAATAGTTGTAACTGGGCTCCCGCCACAATAGAAAGCGTTGAAATTACAATAGTTGTAGCCTACAAGAGCTTCGTGCAACGGGCACCTGTTCGTCTTAACTGTATGGCGACTCTGCTCGGGTACAACTGGAGATGTCGCCATACTGAAACATCATTTGGGCATTCTGCTGTTATTTCCACCTATACAGAAAGACCGTGACCTCTGAACCATATGTGGACGTGACCAACTAAACATCCAATTATTATTAAAGCATCGCAAGACGTTTGATTAGTGTCGCACATCAAATGTGGTTTTTCAATTAACTTTCAAAAGCATTAACTAGAACATGAAGATTGTATAAATAGAAACCATTCCAAAATTACTTGGATCTAGTGTTGCAAAACGTCCATATCATATACACATTACTCGTATATTGATGTCAAAATAGATTCCAAAACGTCCGGCTACAGAATCATTTGCAGATATGAGAAAGAAAAATAGTCAAATATACAAGCAACTGTTTCAACCATTCAAACTTATATATATTTTATACTATAGACATACTAGTAGGAGGTTAGTAGATCTGTATTATCAGCTATAGACTAGTATAGATGCTCACCGCGTGGTATTCGAGGTATTGTAGCACATGGAAATATATTCAAGGAGTTTCATAGCATAATATATATCTGCAAACTCGCCTATTAAAATGGGACACTGTTTACATCACAACCTGTGCTCCAATGTCATGTTAGCATGTAGTACTAGAGCAGACTATCTTGTATATATTGATGTCCATTCCTGAAAACTGTCAAGTGCCTTCTCCTATAACCCTCTCCCTGCTGGATTAGGCATAAGTATTGCTCTTTAGGGCATCTCCGGTTGCCTTCAGCATGGAGAGGGTTAACCCTCTCCCTGCTGGATTAGACATAAGTATTGCTCTTTAGGGCATCTCCGGTTGCCTTCAGCATGGAGAGGATTAATGAAATGTCATTTCAAAACGGATCGTTGCCTACATGTACTAGTATATTCAACTCTCTTGGTTATGAACAACTTACAGAAACCTGCATTACTTCTGAAATTCAACTTTAATATACATGCTGACAGCAGACTCAAAGTGACAGAATCGGGTTTAATGAAATGTTATTTTTTAACAAGCATGGAGGTATATCACAATATATAATATCTATATATCTATGTATATTCATTGGCAATACTGAAATTCAATTACAAATATTCACCATAAGGAGCATCCTCTACAACAACAGGGTCAGGGGTGCGTTCAATCAACACATGACAGGGCTGAGTAATCTGCTTATCTAAACTGGTTCCCTGTCCCATGTACGTTTCATAAGACAGTGGCTAGTAAGCTGCTTGGAAGCCCTTGTGTCTTAGAATGCACCCCAGGGTCCGTATGCAGACAGTTTAGTTAAACCCTAGTTTAAGGATCATACCGACACTAGTATAACTCATCACTTAAACTGTGGTTGAACTACGTTAGTGCATACGGAATCAGGTCTCTTTAAAAATACTCATTCTCATTCTTCGAAAAGTGTTACAACAGTTGCAAGTTGCCTGCATTAGGAATCCTTGACAGCATATTGGGCTACTCAGGTTGAAGAATAAAAATGGTATTATATTATATATATTAATAGCTTATTTTGAGAAATAAGTTCTAAACAAGGGTTCAGAGACATAGCACATGAATGTTCAGCCATGGACCCTGTGTCTTGAGGATGCAGTAGGAACAATCACGTTAACCTTTTCCCTGCTGAAGACAACCAGCGATGCCTGCAGTAATCCAACTGGGATAAGATTAAACTAGATGATGCTAGTGCAGAGTTCTTGCACAACACTGTTAGATCAATAAGCACATACAGAATTCAGTTCTAACAATGAAAACCTCATAATTCAGCATTAACACACATTGACATTTCTTCTGGTATTTGAAACAACTGATCAACAAATAATCCAAAAGTTTCATAAATTCAAATGGCAAACTTCAAAGCTGGATCTGGTTTGTAAATGGTTAACCACATCCCTGTTGCAGGCAATCTGTGGTGCCCTGTATAGCAGTGTGTATGATCAATCAAGCAAGGTGATTAATGAAAGATTAATTCTCAGAACGATGAACAAATTCCCATTGCAATGACGTAAGAGAAACCTATGTTGTCCTGTAGAATGGATCATTATACACACTGAGGATGACCATTAATGAGCATTTGGTGAAATAACATGATAAAACATGACAAGTCTGATAAGCAGAACACAAAGTAGTGTGTTTTAAAACGAGCAGCGTGATAAAGAAAATAATACATCATGCAGCGACACCCAGAAAATTTACAAGTAGTGCAATTAAAGCCCCACCTATGAAGTGAACTCAATATTTACGTTCACTACATGAAGAAACAGTCGACTCTCCATGCTGGAGGCAACCGGAGAGGTCCTAAAAAACGGTACCCGTGCCTAATCCAGCAGCGATTAGTATATTTCTTGTCCAGAAAGCATTAAAAATCATAAAATGTATCACCTTTTACAAGCTTGCACTTGGATACCACATGAGGCTGTAAACTTGCTGGTGAACATGGTAAACAACGTCGACACTTTAATACAAAAAGAGACAAAAAGATGTTCTTTTCGAGAAGAAGGTAATTTATGTTTGCTATACACAATAAATATTTGGTAATCACATGACCATTATCCAACCCAAGCTGAGGTAAATGGTAATGAAGATAACAATGAACTAGGGCGTAAATGTAAACTTGATTTCAGTAAACATATCCGTGGGCTTCACAATACTACGGTATTTTGATTCATGTTTAAAGATTGCAAAGATGGATGAATACAGAGAATGACTTTCCAATCATGACAAGCCAATATTATCCTGTAATGTCACAACATAGTATGTTACATTTTTACAGAATAAAATCAACATTGTACATGGGGACATGAATAACAGGTCAAATATCAAATTACCTCAAGAAAATCATGTAAGAGCAGCATCACGTTCTAGGATTAACGAGGCAGATCCTATGCCACAAGAACAATATTTAGACTAGCCGTACTAGTAGAAGTAATATATTTTTTTTTAATTAATTTCTGTTTAAACACGTTAACATTTCATATTAATTGTTCAATAAACAAACCTTTACTACACAATAATCTATTTTTAATGACCATATTATCATCGTACGATTTGAGTCTAAAAAATAAAACTTCCACGATACCAACACGCCAGTCACCATATGCAGGGTAGTGGTACAGACTTTAAAATGTCGACATTGAGGTGCTCCATATAATACAGTCTCGTAGGAACAGTTTGATCAACTACATACATCCTTCATTATGACTGTGTCCCCGAATCAGTAGTCCGAAGCCACACGATGGCAAATGTTTGTAATTCCGCGTTAGGGAAAGTCCTGATAAAGCACACCTCTTCTATACAATCACATCATCTTTGTTGTAGTAGCCGGTCAATGGCTGCGTTCACGTCGCCTAGCGTCGCTGTCAGAGCTGAAACCAGAACATCAACAATGTATAGTTTGACTGAAACCAGAACATTAACACTGCCTAGTCTAAACGAGAACATTCATTCATTTTATATTCATTTTACAGTATAAAATACTCATTGGGACCGGCTATTTTTGTCTGTTATATGTGAAGTCTGTTATACGCATATGCCGAAATTAGCGCTAGACGGGACCAGGACTTCAGATTCAGTCCGTTATAGATGAATGTCCAGTTTATCCGAGGCCGGTATATGTGAGGTCTACTGTATTTAGAAAACGTTGGACCAAAGAAGAGTGGGATACATGCAGGGTCAGTAACCACTGAGATATCGACACATTTTTGCGGATAATAGAGACTATGTCAGCCACCTTACCTCTAATATTGGCCTCTCTGTCTACAAATCCCATTGTCGTCAGTTGTTCCAGTTGTGAGGCATATCTTGCGTCTGGAGATTGATTCTGAAATAAAACAAGCAAAATACATTTAGGAAAATCAACAACTTCCAAATTTAGACCATCCACAAAATTACAGCCAAACACCAGCCTGAATTGCATGAATGAATTATTGTTTTACGTCACAGCAGGAATCTTTCACAGTCTATTGAGTTTAGAAACCAAAAAGTTAAAATTCCAACAACATACCATCTGTCCTCCGACCATCATCTGCATCATCTGAGCCATCATGTTGCTGAACTGGTCGGGGTTTCCGGGGTCAGGGGCGGTACCGGTCCCTGCTCCCACAGGAGAATGGGGCATCGAGGAGGTGGTAGTTGTAGTAGTAGTCTCGGTGGCGGCTGTTGTCGAGGTGTCCATGGGGAGCGAGGCGGGAGAGGCGGGGTCACTAGAGGGAGCAGCAGTCGTTGGGGGAGCTCCTGGAATCCCTGACATCCTGAAAACAAGGGCCATAACTCTTATCAGATACTCAATTTCTAGAAAATCCAAAATTTGCCATAAAATCAAAGAACCGTTATATATGACCTCCTAAAGCACTGTGTTTTTTAATTAGCTGTGCTATTAATGTATTTTGATGCGTGCATTATACAGTAGACCTCACATATAACGTACTCATTGGCACCGGCTATTTCTGTCCGTTATATGGGAAGTCCGTTATATTCATATTTTGGCTATATTTCCATTCTTTAGGTTAACATTTTGTGCCGATACCCCATAAGATGTAATGCAAGTAAAGGGCAGACAACCCAGACAGCTTCCTCACCCTGTAAACACGGTCGGCGCCTCTGACTGAAGCTGTTGCATGCCCTGCTGAATCTGCATAATGGCCGACATCGCTCGGGGGTTGGACATCATAGACTGCATGTCTGGGTTCTGCATCTGTGTCGCAAATCAAACAAAACATGTCAGTCACGTATGCATTAGTGCCTCACATTCAGCCAATGATAGAGATAGAGAGAAAGAGAAAGAAAGAGAAAGAGAAGAGGAAGAGAAAGAGAGAGAGAATGAAGTATCAAAATAACTAAGAAATAGTTGCTATTCAAAGTGAGACCAGTAAAATAATGAGAAGGCACTACATTGCAGGAATATACCTGTGTTAATAGATGTGGGAGGTATTGTCGAAAATGTTCCTGAAGTTGAGGGTTGCCTTGAAACATTGGGTTACTTCCGATAATCTGAAAACAGTTAATAACAGAAATATTTCAATCTGCTATCTGATTTGAAACTTAACCCTCTAAAGTGTTCTGCAGCTATATCTGGAAATGAGTAGCTCTAGAATCATTCTGTAGAATAGAGATGTGGCACTCGTTCAACAGAACAATCCTAGCACTACGAGAGTCGTAACTCCTTAGCAACTCCATGCTAATGTACGGGAGCTACAACTCTCGTAGCGCTTCGATTGTTCTGTGGAATCGGCCTCATGTCTTTTTAACCCTCTCCCTGTTGGATTAGGCACAGACACTGATGTTTAGGGCATCTCCAGTTGCCTCCAGCATGGAGAGAGTTAAACAGGAATGACTCTGGGACAAGAAAGTGGTGATGACGTGAGAGTTGGCGCACCTGTTGAGCTACTTCTGGGTTGGTGGACATGGTCTGCAGCATGGACTGCATGTACGGAGCCTGCATCATGTTCTGGATCAGCTGCGGGTTCTGCGTCATCTGGGACATCAGGCTCTGCATGCCGGGGGTGTTGAACATGCCTGCAGAACACGGACAGTTGCTTACTACTGAACACTCAAACATGCCGGGGGAAACCAGTAATACTGAACTGACATATGTCAATTAAATAATATATTTAGATAACCATGTCAGTTTATGGCAAGAGAAAACCTGCAGCACTTAAAAGACAATTACTGCAATCATCTCCATTTATATGGACAACTGTTTACATCCTGGAATAACTGGGCTGCATTCAGGCTGCAAGATAATTATCTATTCCTGCAATACAGTAGTCGTTCAGCCAACACTTTATGATCGTAGTACCACATAACGTAGCACTACTTTTCATTTCAGCTTTGGAGTCCATAGTGTTTTGTCAAGCACGCAAACCAATTTCCTGCTAGTTTTGTATGGAATCATTCGGCCTGCCACTACTTTGTAGAAAAGTAGCATACTGCAGTGAAGAGAAATGTATTGCAGTCTGAACACAGCCCTGGCACGTGAGCACAGAATGCCAGATCTCCAACTCTGCTCACCGAAAGCTCCATCTGCAGTGCCTGGAGCTCCAGTGGGACCGGTTCCGCCCGCCATCGACGGAGTGGTGGTTGTGGTCGAGGATGATGAAGCAGTTGTCGTTGCCGACGAGTCTCCCGGGGCCCAGGGATTGGGGAGAGGGTTGGTGTTCTCACGACCTTGCTGCTGTTCCGTATCTGAGAAAAAAACGAATAGGAAGTAAATATATATTATGTAGCGCTATGAGCATGCATCAGTGGGTGGATATGGCGCGGTATAAATGGCCATTATTAAATAACCCACACATTTATGAATTTTGAATAAATTGACAATTCTTTCATATTAACTCTCCCTGCTGGATTAGGCACAGGCACTGCTCTTTTGGACATCTCTGATGACCTTCAGCATGGAGAGAGTTAAACCAGCATTACAATTAACATTATAGTCAGGTAGATTTCTATGGAGGTACAAGATCGGCCCTGGAATCCAGGTTACACTCACTGTTGTTAACGAGTCCTGCGAACGGGTTGCTGCCACCGAATCCCTCCTGGGCTGCGCTCATCATAGGCTCCTGGATGTCTCGGTACATTCTCTGCAGGGCATTGAAGCCACCGGGGATGCTCTGAACAGTAGCGAAAACATGGTAATTGTCAAGGGTTCAGCATGTTCAGCTTACCAATAATTACAAATCCTCATCACATCAATTTGTTTTGTACTTCACATTAACCCTCTCCCTGCTGTATTAGACACAGCTTATTTGGGCATTTCTGGTTGCCTCAAGCAGGGAAAGGGTTAAATGAACGAGTATGTGAATAATTATTTTATGTCATCATTCACATTTAATGTGAGTGAGTGAGTGAATATGGAGTTTAAGTCGCTGCAGGAATATTTCACCCATTTGTGATGACCTTCACATTCAAGAAAATTAAACAATAGAATTACCAAACAAAAAACATACCATCAGGACACTCAAATGAGGTTTTCTTCAATGTTTGCGCTAGAGTGGCAGAAACCATCTAAGATTTATTTTGAATGAGATTGGTAGATGGTGTGACTAGCACCGACACTGTACATACCTCCAAGTTGCTCATGGCACGATCCTGTGTTCTCATCAGCTCTTGCAGCATTGCAGGGTTCCTGGCCAGTTCCATCGTCTGCAGGGAAGATGAATAATAAAATTGGCAACCTTATACAAATCGTCGCAATAAATTCATAATGCATATTTGAGGTATTTTCATACTCGCCGATTATTGATTTAAAATGATAGAATGCACCTGTAGTTAATGAGTGCTATCCTGAATGTTGAGCATCCATGTACCCACCTGTCGCATAAGTTCTGGGTTGTTCAGCATGTGGGTTATCTCAGGATTTCTCTGCAAACAAAGAAAATCACAGAGATTGCAGAGTAAGCTGTATTATCAAATAAGTGATAATTCCAGGATTTGCAATGTCATGGCCCTATGACAGGTTAAACATGAGATATGGCTCTCTGAAGTCTGATGGTCTACGACTGCACTGCCACCCTCACAGCAACGATAACATGTAAACAGGCACACAGTATTCAGACCTCAAAGTTACAATTTTTTTCCAAGGAGCCATTTTGCTCCTGCATAGCCAGAAACACTTAAAATAAGTGAAAAATTGGTAGCCAAATGCAAAATTAGGTCGCTATGGCTCCCAAATTAGTCGCTAAATTGAGCCCTGCACACACCTCCATGAGGTCCCTCATCTGGGGATTGCTGGTGATCAGCTGTCTCATGACATCGGGGTTGGACATCATCTGTTGTACAAAGGGGTTCTCCATCATCTGTCTCAGCATGTCAGGGTTGCCCAGCAGCTGAAAATAATCAAGTGATGAAAACTCCACATTCGTCTTTCAAAAACCACCCAGGAATGTCATAACCATTGTCATAACCAATTTGTCATTTTAATTTTTTAATTTCTTGTCATCACAAAATCTAATATGTTGGTACCGTAGTCCGAGGTGAGGAATATCTTCATATTGAATGATTGGTTAAAGACTGTCTTCTTACAAATAGTCCTTCCTGATTGGTTGAATTAGTGTTTTTGTCGCAGCGGGAATATTTCATCCAATTGCGACAGTCCATCCTAAATAAACTGGTACCTTTTACAACAATTACCAAGTTACCTAGTAGCATTGAAATAAGAACTATTTCACCAGTCTAATACAAGTTCACCCAGCAAACTGTAATCACTGGTGCCACCTACCTCTGACTGCATTCTCTGCTGCATCTCCATGAAGTTCGCCGAGCCCATCCCCATACCGCCGAGCCCCGGCAACCCTCCCATACCCCCCAGACCCAGGGGTGTGGCAGACACATTGGGCTGGTTCACAGGAGGCTGTCAAACAACAAGAGGTCAGTATGAACACATAACCAGGAAAATACATATAGCAGAGGCCAACAGAAGTTTAGTAGCCTACTAGGCTAACAGAAATATATTAGAGGCCAACAGAAATTCATGTGGATGGGCAAAGTGAGTGAGTTATTGTTTTACATCACAGCGGGAATCTTTCACCCATACATGACTTGTTAACTAAAGTCCTCCACTCAACAGGAGATGGGACTGGCTACAGTGGTGTGTTGTTCATTACCTGTGGTGTTGAGTTTTCACTGGGTCCTGTACTGGCGGCAGATCGTGCTGCAGACTCCTGGCTCTGAAAGACAAAATAGGCATCAGATATTGTATGCTAGGATCGTTTGAAATTGAACAGAAACGTAATTATACACAGCTGAATGGGAAATAGAATGAAGAAATGTTAGCATGCTCAGAAGATCAAAATATACCTCGAGATTATGCAGCCATCATCTGCTATCGATGTGAAAACAAGTACTGGACATAAATCCATAGACACCTTCATATACTAGAGAATACCAGTAACATGACTATGATGACTGCAGAAAGATCTCATACCAATTACAATGATTAAAGTACTGACTATGAACAGGACAATGAAAATGTCAACCATGCACAATGAAAAGCCTGTGACGGCTATCTATGCCACTTACCCTATTAGCTGACTTGATGACCAGATGAACTGTGAGTCCATCCTTGATCCCGTGCTGTGACAACGCGTCGACATCCTTCAGAATCTTGCCAGCAAATATCAGACATAGCTGCTCTAGAGGAGAAGAGAACTCCTTAGCTACTTTCTCCTTCAGCTGAAATTAACAAATACAAATACATAAGTTTATGTTACATTTTATAGTACTTAAGTTTACAATAATTTTGTTGGATGAAGAACGTACAATAGCAATAGCATGCAATGGCAGTTGAAACATATTTCAGATTCTACAAAATTCAATTAAAATCTTAAAGGTACAACAATTATCCCTTTTATACAGCATACCGAGGGTCACGTGACCAGCGGCCGCTATAGAAAAAACACCATTTAGACGCTGTTCGTAGCTGAACATTTACTTTTATTTTTTTTTGGTGGTATCAGAATTTTTAGGAAAGCTTGAACTATGGAAATCTTGATCAGGTTTACAACATTTTTCACAGGTTAAGGAATGATGGCCATTCTACGGACACCTGTATAGCGACAATTTATGGAGTGGTGTCATAGACTAAATATAAAACTCTGTTTCACTGTTTATAAACTGTGCCTTGAAGGAATGGGATCTCTGTGGCATTATCAAGACATAGATAGCTGAATTAGTTTTAACATTGCTTTCTCGTAATCAAACTAACAAGCTGTGACAACTGAAAGAATTTCCTATTTTTAAAAACGTGTTTTGTTTTTTGGCCATAATCGTCAGCTGTTTTGAGTGTTTTACACGAACATGTGTCTAAAATTATTTGTAAAACGGATAAGCCAATGGTTAATATATATTTATACACGTACAACCAATATATGTTATGGATGCTTCTTGGCAACGTTTAGTACTGGCTTCCCGCTAATGCGATTAATGTTGTGCAGTGTATTCAAGACTTCAGAGTTACTCCTATTTTATTATTACAGGGTTAGAAGTTCCCACTCGCCAGGCCCAATTCTCGTAATGTTAAAGGTATCCTACGGGCAAGTAGAAATTTCATGTTTTGTTATTTATATAATTATTCGGGCGAGTACGTTTTAAAGTTAAGTTCCAACCCTGTTTGCGAGCAGCCGCGACAACTTGAACATAAGAATAATTGATACATGCCTGCGTATTATATAATTATGTATGCGTTTTCATCACTGCCCGATTTATGTGTGATATATCAGTTTTTACCCAGTAAATTATGCGAATATGTGCCTTATCTGGACTACTGCTAGACATTACGAGGTTCAACAATTGAAATAGTACAACATAATATTTGTATCAGAATCACTGTTATGCACTAAAACTGTAAAACAATTGAGGCCTTGCACGGAACAATCGTCGGGTGGCAAAAAAACGGTTTGGGTGGCAGAAAACAATGTGACGACGTGAGCAATGGCGGAAAATCCCATTGTCTTGGCACCCGCAATGCTATGTGACGTATTGATTGACGTCGCATGCAAGGTCTCAATACAGGTGAAATACTGGGCACTGTACGGTTGATTGGTAGGCGAAACTTTCTTCCATAAAAATGCAATTTGCATGGGGCAAAACATGCCACCACCAAGCGCATATTATTGGTAACAGAATACGATAAATCTGGTAAGACACAAATTATCGAAAGTAGTTGTCCTTTGAAAAGTGGTAACCTGATGATAACCTCTTTTTCTTGGATTAGATAATCATGGTAAAGCTTCTTGATAAACAAAACATACGTTCATGTTCATTACATAAAACATAGAATATGCGTGCCTATAATCTAAATACAGGACAGTCGCGTATATAGCATTGATAAATTATCTATGGTGGATACTCCGCAGTATAAAATATGCTCCGTCACCAGACATTATTTCATGATGCAAATGCTTTGGCGATTAGGGACTTGACCCGGGCACCTGTTGGATAGAAGAACACGATCACGTGTACGATAGAAACATAACAACATATATTTTCTGTATACCTCCTTAATTGAGGAGTCTGGTGAAAGTTGTATATCGTGTTTTTCTTTCGGCGTTTTAACAGTAATAGTGATCAAAGATCCAGAATTTTCGGTACTCTCCGCCATGATTGTTCTGACAAAACGCAGAATTCTGGGAAATGATACTAGTTTCCGTTCTATACGATACATTTTGTAGAAAACCTACTTTGTAATGATAATATTTAATGTAATTGTAAGTATGCATTTTAGTAATAGTATAATTAATTTAAACAATAAATTTAGTATTTATATACCCCATCATGTTTCTATATTAGGAGTTGCAATATAGATCAATTTGTATGATTTGGTTCAGACGAAATGTTATTGCTATACATTAGTACTGTGGCAAGTAGCATAAAATAAATACACTCGTCACAACTTCCTTTTTCAGCAGCCGGCTTTGAGGAAGGAAGCGTGGTATGTTGAGGTGTACATATCCATAGCATTAGTTACTGGGAAATAAATCGATGTCGATAATCATATGTAATATAGTGATGTTTTGTTTGGAAAATAAAAAAATAGAGCAGAACTTCGGTTCTGAACTCTGGTAATAAATATTCTGTTCCAAAAATCTATGTCGACGTGGCGAATCTTGTTGCTGTTTTCCTTCACTAATATTTGGTATGGAATGGCAGGATTTACTATCCAACGTCCAGGTTTTTCTGTTGGTATCGTGGGGAATACTTGTACTTGTCGTAGGCATTGTGTAACTTGCAAGTTCACGTAGAAATGTGACCGTCAGCACATTGAAATTAACTATTTAAATTTAAGAATACATTAATCAACAACCTGTTATTGCTGACACATTAGTTTCTAGTGACTGAATAACATTTCTTACCTGATATATATTATATTCCTCGATCATGCAACCCTATACATTACGATCTACGAGTTTCTCTAGGATCTCGCAATACAAACTTCACCAATTCTTACTTATTTTGATGATTACCTAGGTGGGTTGCTTAGTCTACATTAGTATGATAATTTTAACAAATTCTCTACACTATTGGATGGTTATCATTGTTATTGTGTGTCAAGAAATTATGGTGATTTAAGCCTCGACCTTTTCTTTCAGATGAATCTGCTTGTAGCTGCCGTGTTCCTGGCTGTCGGCCTATTTGTGGTTTGTTCCGGTGAAGATCAATCGGAGGCGAGACTCCTAGCTTCCAAGAACATCCTCAACCAGTATCTAGTAGAGGGCAAAGATTTGACAGTAGAATACAAAATATACAATGTTGGCGGGAGGTAAGGGTTCTACATATTCAATATTTTAAAAGTAAATAAATGCTGATTGTCAAAGCATGCAGGCCTCGACAGTAAGGATTGTACGCCTGTCCAGGATAGGTAGTATCCACAGGCAGAATAGTGAAACGGCCCAAATTAACAAGCTGTAACATACAAGAAAAGTAGTTCTATTTATGTTCCATTGAACAAGTTCCACGAATAGATAATGTAGCGCCCTGGCAGGACAGTTTGCAGCTAGAAATGTCTTTCAGTATGTCTTTTGAGCTATGTTGTTAAATAAATTGTATCGAGATTTCCAATTTTAACAAGTTTTTCTGTGTTTTCAGTGCAGCTTTAGGAGTGAAGTTAAATGACGACAGCTTCCCGGATACCGATTTTGAAATCATAAGAGGAAACTTCCAAGTCCAGTGGGAGAGGATTGCTCCGTATCCTTAATGTCATATCTGGTGCCAAGTTTATTATATTGAAAAGTCCACCTTCCAACACATGAGGTGCGTTCAAGATAGAATACATGAATACAATACTTTTTCCTACATGTATTGCTCGTTGAACGGCTTCGTGCAT